>JAMKPZ010003776.1:0-30301 GCA_024699675.1 Amphibolis antarctica | reverse complement strand
AGAATGGTGGCACGTAGTTGTCGGACACGATCACGGGAACGCATTCGTAGAAGATCGACTCCACCACTCGTGGGCTGTTGACTTCGTAGCCCCTCGGACAGATGCAGTACTTGCTGCTCTTCATGTGTTGGATGTAGCTCATCTTGCTCCTCACGCCCCGCGGCATCGGACCCCAGATTTTCATGCTGGGCTCCTTGTTTGCCCAGTGCTGCACCAGTACACTGCGGAGATGGCCGTGCATGTTCCCGGCATAGAAGGCCAGGATCGATCTGTCCTTGGCAGGCTTGCCTCCGACGTCTCTGAGCGGGTTCCTCCCGGACCGCACGTACGTCTCGGGAAGCGACACGTCTTTCCCCACCTTGAAGTCCTCCAATACATCCGCGTTGCATAGAGCTCGAATCGACCGTTCCATCGCAGGCCTCGTCTCGTACGGAGCCTATGCACACCAAGTGTTTGTGGTTTTGTCGCTCACAGGGGGCCGTTAAATCCCAAAGAAAGATTTTGCAAGTACACGAGCTAGTTTACAACATACCCAGTCATGGCAAGCCACCAGGAAATGGTCCGTGCCGAATGTTCTATTCCAGAAGGGATGCTTTGCTGCAATCATGTCTGTGTACTCATGCAGGTGACGTCTGAGTTTGGTCCGGTTGTGTGAATTGGGCATGTAGAGTGAAAATTGCAGCAAGCGAGAACCGAAGGGCATGTAGAACAAGTGGGCTTTTCTGGGGTCCTTCACGTTGTACCGTCTGTTTCCTTGCATATGCTTCATGAACCATCCCTCTGAAGCATAGATTCCCTTGAGTAAAGGCTGGTGGAATATTGGTCTTTTCCCCTCCTTATATACATACACCTTCAGTGTTCTTTCCATCAACTCATAGCTCCTGCAAAATTACAGAAGCATATTATCGTCAGTGCTGGAAGATTTCATGACACATAAATTGCATGACTGCAGGGCTAAATTTTTAACAAGCGGGTACTGAAGTGATGATTAGAGAATATGTTGATTGCTTCATGATTTTCCATATCTGGTTTTGATCTGTCCACCTCAGAAACATAGAAATGTTCCGAAATGCAGGTTCATGAAGCCCTGGATTTTTCTTTGACACAGGAGAATGATCAATCTCTGACTTGATTGCCAGTAGTTGCTGATCTCGTGCTGAAGACCACCTAGGCCTCTGTAGATGTGGGAAGGCAAGATTGGTTAAGAAAACTCATCTAAAAAGGTTTTGCATACACAAAAGAAAATAAGATCACAACATTTTATCCAAACACAAACCACTACACGGTAGGAACGACGGGCTTTTATCAAAAGCTCATTGATCTCTAACATTGATTTTGGAGGTAGCAGCTTCTTTCTCTTTTTCCCTTTTCGCATTGGATGGCTTGTTGCAGCATTGTTAACCATTGAAGTGATTGGGTTGGTTTGTGATGGTTCTGTGCTGTCCTTGGCAACAACTTCCGTTTCTGATTGATTTGATGAAGAATCCTTGAAGTAAGAATTAATGGCAAGACTACTTGAGTTCATGTCTATCGTTTGTGTGTTTTCCTTCAAATGTGAACCCATCAGGGGAGGCTGCAGGTCTTCAGGAGATAAGGACCTGCTACTTGGGCTTTTGGTTTCATAATTTTGAAGGACAGCATCATCTGTTGTAGCAAGATGGTCATCTCCCACAGCTGCCAAACCTTGTCCTTGTTCTGTTTCTTCAGCCTTGTGAATTGAAGCGACATCTTCTGATTTGTTAACCTTTACCGGTGTAATGAAACCACCATTTGGATCCTTAACCTTCTGTAAGGGAGATAAGCCATTCCCCAGCTTAATTGAAAACTCCTTGTCAGGGTTCTCATTCTCATCCAGGTCAGAGACCTCACCACGTTCATGTTCACTTTGTTCGGTTTCATTTGCATGGTCAAGTTCTTTGTAGATTTCCAAGGTAGAGTTTTCGATATCACTCAGAAAAGAAAGCTCCCCAATTCTAGTGGATGGACTCTGGTTTGGAACTTCCCTTCTCAAAAGGGTGGCAATCTTGGTGGTTGGAAATGAAGGTGTTGAAGCAATTTTAAATGTAAGATTGAATGTATGAAAAACCATAACTGTGCAAGCTAACATGCAAAGCAACAATATCAACCTCCTGACGCTGGTTTGGAATGGCTTTTGGAGGCAAATGCACGCATTCTCCATTAAGAAGGGCCTTGAAAATGGAGATCTGAATACTCAAGAGGTCCATATCACTAATGTGCCTTGCACTTTGAGGCTGGAAGGACATTGGAGCATGTTGAAAACCTTTTCTGATCAAGATACACTGATATTTGAAAGTGGATTCTTCTTCAATACCAAAAAGTCTTCATTAGAATGATGTCATGAGTAGAAAATAGCCTTAAAATATAGACTACCCACAGCAAGCTTGAAATGAGGCATTAATTGGCAAGAAAACAAGTACCAAAAACAGTGGAAAAAAAGAAAAGAAAAGACAGCATGGGGATCACTGAGTTATTTCAAGCATAGATTGGAGTTCAGATTGAAGCTTAAATTGCAGATTCTCATATGAATCCCGACAACTCATCATCTCTGAATCTGTTTCAAAGCAGGGAAGTTATACACTCCCTGAAGCTATATGCTTACAGACGTAGTATTTTGTTTTTAGTTTAAAACAAGCAGGTTCGTTACTGCATGATGGCTACAATGCAACATTTCAAAATCCTGTAAGCCTACAAATGCATCTTCACTGAAGTTGCCTTGATGTAATCTTTTACAGTGAAAACAACTCAAGCTAGAGCAAGCATTTTCAACAGAAACACCCGACAAAACCATTTGAAGTGAAGAATCTGACGAAAGTGAACAACCTGAATTTGACATCAAAAATCATGGGAACGGATTCCATACAGCAGACCTTGAAAAAAATGCCACTCCCACGGCAATTGAACCGAAAACAAACATGGAGAAATGTTTTGAGCAATTGCAAGGAAAAAATGGAAGAAAGAATTTTTTGTGCTTGATTTTCTGTTCTACTCAAAACGCAGAATAGATTTGGAGTACCTCTTTCGAATTGGGGATCTCTTCTCTTCAGGACCCAAAACGCTGCCCTTTGGTGCTTCCTCTTCCCCTGCTACTCGCACTCCACAGTTACTTCTACTGCCACTGACACAAGACAAGAACCTCTTCAATGCTTGTCGTGTAGAGACAACTCCAACCCGCCCCACAGAACCTGTATTGCAGAGGCGCCATCTACTGCTGCGACGTAGGCAATGGCTCTAATCCGCAGAAGGTACCAGTGGTGCATTGCCTCTGCTTGTTGAAGATGAGGTAGCATCATGAAATGGCAGGGTGGTGGGCTTCTATGGTCGCCGCCATGGTAAATCACCGACACTTTTGTGGCAAATGTCGTACTCCTCCTTCGGTGTTACCGTCCGCTGTAACTTTTACACGCAGACAGGCATATCCATGTTTGTACCAGCGGTGCAGGTGATTGAGGATTTTGAAAGGAACAAAACTGTGAAGATGGTTTGTCTTGGGATCATTTATAACCTTACTTTTGTATCTTAAGAGTAGAAAAAAGTGATTTTTAGATGAATAATTTTGAAATAAAAGAAATAAAAAGAATGATTTTAATAATAGAAAAAGTGAATTGAAAAATATAAATATTATCATAAAATTAAACATTTTATGAAAATACTTCTATAAACTAGAAATAAGAAAAAGTAAACGACAATGAAATCTCATCACTTATCTGTAAATTTCATGCCACCTGAAATGCGTGTGATCATCTGCTAATGCCAATGGATGAAGTTCTTCAACGGAAATGGGAGTGGAGCACACTCTAATGGCAGACGCAAATGATCAATGTTTAGGTGGTTGATCTTTGATATTCTTGAATTTGCTGAAGTTAGGAGTTCATGGCAGATGCAAAAGATCAATGAGTAGTCGATCAATGTTTAGGTGGTTGACACATTTTACCTTGGACACTTACTAGTTAATTCCTTTTGAAATTTCACTTAAACCTATTCAAGTTTCCACCTGAAACCCTAATTGAATTCTACCAAAATTCACCCTTTAATCCAAAAAAAATTATTTGTTGATGTGGCAATGACATTGATGCCACTGCTTTCTCACTTTACTATTTTTGACATATTTTCGAGGTAACAAAAATTAACGACTCTATTAAAGATTTTGCTCACACATTATTGTGTACTATACTCTCACTCTTATTAGGTTATCTCAATCTAAAGTGCATTAGAAGTACCATGGATTTTTTAAGTGATTTAAGTTAATTAATTAATTGAGTAGGCAATTTTAATTAATTAAGTGGAGGAGAGAGATCTTAGGAAGGATTAGAAAGGGCGGTGGGGAAGAAAACTTGGCAAAGGGGTTGATCTAGTGATTGATGAATAGCATTGGTCCCCAAAGGTGAAGTTTACAAGACTCACTGTAGACATTGAATCCTTTTAGGCATCCCAATCTTTGTCAATATGCAAAGAAGACAAACCTCACAATCAATAATTCATGGCAACAATGACAAATTTAGTGGCATGATTGAAAGGTCTTAATGTTCACCAAGGGCAAGGATGTTCATATTGTTTTTTTGATTGGAGGCTACCCTTTTTATAGTCATTCCTCTCCTCGATCATGTTGCATCTCCATCCAACTAGGCTTTTAATTTTGACACTTCTGCAAACATTTGTCACTAGAACTTCGCTGCATCTTATCTCTCTAAAATTCTCATGGACTCCCATAGGATTTTGTACTTATGGGATCTCCATCCTATCTCTTCGTCTCTCTAATTCCGTTGCACGTTGGTGTATCCTTCCAAACATCAGTTAACAACTATATATATAGAGAGAAAGAGACACACACAGTCACATGTTGTATTTATCTCAACCCTATGTTTGGAATTTCAAACACATTGGTCTGCACCTACCTAGACTCCTCTAGTAGATTTGCATTTGGCTTCTCCCTCCTTGAAGTGACCTACCTTCACCTACCAATCCAACCATTGATCACTATTCCCCCCCTTTCCTATAGTGGTACCAAGCAATAGACTAAACCGTAAGAAGGTAGGTTGCAAACCATCGGTATATCCCTCGATTGGATCGGGCAATAACACCACTTGATTGACTAGACTACCAAAGCATCTCTCTCTAATTAGTTGGGGATAGTACACGATACATTGAACAGTGTACTAGTCAATAGTCTGGACCATGAGAGGATGGACCACTGTCTGATGATGTGCCACATGGTCAGATTAGGCAATTAGAATGAATAGTCTATTGGCTACCAAACTCCCTTCAAAATATACAAATTAATATAAGCAAGTGTACCATACGATTAGGTTACTTAGTGTACTAAACTTCCAAGTTGTCACCACCATTTTTGCTTTTATTTTTCCTTTTTATTTGTTTTTATATATTTCATATTTTATAATAACTTTTAAAAATAAAAGAAATGAAATAAATAAAGAATGTGTGAAGAACAAGATTGAAGATTGTAGCAATGGGAAAAAAGATGAATACTCTCACCCTAACCAGGTAACTTGTCAGGTTAGTGACCCAACCTAGTTAGTAACAGGGGGTCTGTTACATCACTCCCTTGTCGAATCCAAGACCTTGTCCTCAAGGTCCAGAAATTCTTGCAACTTGTAATAGATCTATGTAGCAAAAGCTTCACCCTCCCCTGTCCATTACATGTAAACCTGAGTAATTGCCTTTCTACCCCGTCACCCTAGTCAACGCTTCAAAATCCTATACGACTCCCTAGTCACTACTAGATTGGCTACTAGAATATCAAGGCCAATTACTTGGAACATTGGTCCAATCTTCCAACAAAGCTGGGATACATGGAAAATGGGATGGATGCATGATTCTAGAAGCAACTTAAGGTGGTAGGCCACCTTCCCAATGCGTTCTTCCACCTAAAATGAGCCATTGTACATTACCGCTAGTTTATGTGATCACCTGTAAGTTGGTGTTATTCTGGCAATAAGGTTGCAGCTTCAAGTAAACTCAATCCTCAATTTCAAATTCTTTGTCTTGTTGCTAATAGTCCACCATCATCTTCATGTAGTGTTGGGCCTTCTCCAAATTGCCCCGTAGCTTTTGGAGCACAGCCACTCGGTCTCGTAACTCATCCTCCATTGCTACCCACCTTTGTGGTCTCCAACACGTATAATAGTGCAGTTGAGTCCCATATAGTGCCTCAAAAGGAGATACCCTAGTTGCCCCATGTATGTCGGTGTTGTACCAAAATTCCACCCAAGCCAGCCACCTTGTCCACTCCTATAGATGCTGAAATGTGAAACAACTCCAAATAGGTTTCAAGGGTGCAATTGAGGTTCTTCATTTGTCCATCAGATTGAGGATGATAAGTAAAAGATATGCATAGCTATGAACCTTGCAGTCGCATCATCTCCCTCCAAAAAGTACTTGTGAATAATGGATCACGATCACTCACGATCATCCTAAGAATCTCACGTAGCTTAACCACATTGTCAATAAAAAGTTGCAACACCTTCTTGGCCATGTATGGATGTTTTAGCAGTATGAAATGGCTACACTTCGTAAACTTGTCCACGATCACCAAAATACAATTTTTTCCCTTGGATGCTAATAGCCCTCAATGAAATCCATGCTAATAATAGTCCAACCCTGTTATGGGATTGGAAGGGGCTCAAGTAACCTTGCTAAGGTGGTGTTGTTGTACTTGATTCATTGGCAAACATCGCACTCACGAATGTACTTTTTAAAGTCTCATTGCGATCTCTTTCAATACACATTTGGTTTTATTCATTGGACATTCCTCCCATACCCTGAATGACTTACATTAGGAGTAACACAGAATTCCTTCAATAGCTTCAACCGTAATGTGTTGTCATCAACAATCATTAATCGACCCTTATAAAGCACCTTATCCACCACTTGGTAAACGTTGAGGTTGAGGCATCCCTCCTACCATTATTGTATTAGATCTTCGTACAAAGCTGACTATTGGTGTGTCTCTTTAACTTGTTGAAACCATGATGGGGAGATGAATGTGATATCATGATAGCCCACTATTTCAAGTTGCTCCTGCCATGATAATGCATCTGCCACCTTATTAATGGTCCCTAGCTTGTATTCAATAACATAATTGAATCCCAACAATTTTGTTAACCCAACATTTCTGTGTATCAATCTAGATTTTCTGATTACCCAAGTACTTCAAGTTGTGTTGATTAGTGCAAATGATGAATTGTCTCCTCAACAAAAGCTACTGCCATTTGCCAATGGTTGTTAGGATGGCCAACATCTCCTCATAAATGGGAAGGGGATTTTGTCTGACCATGTAGGCTACAATCATAAAGGCTAGAAGCTGGCCCTCTTGCATTAACACTACTCCCATCTTGACTCTAGACTATCACATTCTAAGATGAAGGTCTTGGTGAAATCGGGTAATGCTAGTAATGGTTAAGCACCCCAAATGTTGAGCTCATCTTATCGTCCCAACAAAAGCCCTCCTTCGTCAATGCCTTATTTAGTGGTTGGGCAATCTTGCCAAAGTCCCAAAAGAATTGGCAATAATGGTTGTACAACCTTAAAAAGTTGTGCATCCCTTTGATTGTTTGTGGTTCTGGCCATTTGAGAATAGTTTGCACTTTTTCATCTTCCATAGCGAACCCATGTGGGCCTACCACATGACCCAAGTAGTTGATTGTGTTGACTACAAACTCACACATGTTCCTCTTGGCAAAGAAAGTGTGTTGCATCAAAACCTATAAAATTGTGTTCAATTGCTACAAATGAGTCACATAATTAACATTATAGATAAGTATATCTTCAAAGAAAACAAGTACAAACCATCATAAGTAAGGTCAGAATAAGTCATTCATAATGACTTGAAATGTGGCAAGGGCATTGTACAAGTCAAATGGCATCACTTTGAACTCATAATGCCAATTGTGAGTGTAGAAAGTAGTTTTGTGTATATCATTTTCCGCCATTCATATTTAATGGTATTTAAATCGAATATTGATTTTAGAAAACCATCTCGCTCCTCCAAGTTTATCCAATAGTTCATCAATGATCAGCATCAAATACTTGTCCTTGATTTTCCTTTTATTCAATTTTTTGTAGTCAATGTAGAGACACTACGTCCCATCTTTTTTCTTAACCAACAGTACTAGGAATGCAAATTCACTAACACTAGGGTGTACATGGTTGAATGTTAAGTAGTTTTGAATTTGTTTCTCAATCTTCGATCTTTAGAAGTATGCTTATTGGTATGATCAAATGGCTACTACTCATATCCCGTCTATCAATGTGATTTTGTGATCTCAGGCCCAAGCCGATGGTAGGCTTTACAGTTCTAAAATGATGAGTTGATATTTCTGTAGAAGCTCCCTCACCTCAATTAAGAGTTCTCCTATCCCAGCTTGATGCCCTCAACTACCTCTCCTTGTACCAAGGTCATGTATGTAATCTATTTGTACTCTCAATTGATCAACTTCGCATCCACCACTTGCATTTGTTTTGGTATTCTCTACTTCCATATGATTGACTGGCCATCTAGCATGAACTAAGATGTTAACTCATCAAAGTTGAAAGTAACATTTCCTTAAGGTCATAGCCAATGCACCCCTATAATGATGTCACAATTTCCCAACTGAACCACATATAAGTCCAAACAAATTGAGGTGTCCTCCACCACTATCTTCACATAAAGGCAGTAACCATCACATTTAATGGAGCTTGAAGTTAATTCCACTCTTAATATACCTCTATGGCATACCGATAGTTTAAGAGATAAAAGTGACACTCTATTGACAAAATTGTGAGTGCTACCACCAACTAAAATTGTAATGTCTTCCATGCCATACTTACCTTTCAATCTTAAGGTATTTGGTCTTTCACCACCAATAACCATCTCCTCAAATGGCTCAAGTTCCCAACCACCCCCCCCCCCCCCCCCCAATTAGACTCTGTTCCTTGCCACATACAAATATAACATCTTATTTTTGCACACATGGTTTTAGTGAAATTTGTCATTGCAACAAAAGCATAAGCTTTGTTCTCTCCTCTGTTGTTCTTCTTCTTTAGACAATTAAGCTAACCAAGTTCTTGGTGTGAGTCCCACTCATTGATTAGTATGGGTCTTGCTATGGCCATCCCCCTTACTTGGAACCCCAGCTTGTAGCTTGTACTCACTTCTCTGTTTTGATCTTGCAAGAACTGTCCAAGTCCTACCAACCCCCTTTTTGTTGCTTTCCTTCCTTGGGAGTGCTTGGTACAGTGGAGCACTACCACCCCAAAACTCCCCTACTACCTTCAGTTATTGCCAATTACTGTTCCAACACTAGGATAAGGGTATTGCACAAGCCAAATGGCATCACTCTGAACTCATAATGCCTATTATGAGTGTAGAAAGCGGTTTAATGCATATTATTTTCTATCATTCGTATCTAATGGTACTTGGATCAAAGATTGATTTTGGAAAACCATTTCACTTCTCCAAGTTCATCCAACAATTCTTCAATGATCGGCATCAAATACTTGTCTTTGATTGTCCTCTTATTCAATTCTCTGTAGTGAATGTAGAGACACTATGTCTCATCTTTTTTCTTAACCAATAGTACTAGGAATGCAAATTCATTGACACCAAGGCATACATGGTTGGATACTAGGTAGTTCTAGATGTTAGTCACTCGCATGGATAACGTGATGAAATCATAGATGTATTTAGTGATCGTTCCTTGCTAACAAAGCTTAAAAAGCTATTCCCAATAATCCTCCAAAAGGCTCTCACCGAAGCACACAATGAGCCCCTCCATCAAGTTCGGCCACTCGATGACCAAATGGTTGCTCACCCATGAGTTGAACCATTGTATAGTGACTCGATTCAATGAAATGATAACAAAAAGTCCACTATAGGTCCCCATTCCCTTAGGTCATCATCGCCATCAAAGTTCGAGAAGTCAATTTTGAGGTTTGGCCACCTATGTCCTAACAGTCACCCACCCCCTTGTTGATTGAGCATTCCTTCGTCTTGCAATGCATCAGTCTAATTCCCTCAACTCATCATCGCCATCAAACTTCGGGAAGTCAATTTTGAAGTTTGGCCACTCATGTCTTAACGATCACCCACCCCCTTGTTGGTTGAGTGTTCCTCCATCTTGCAATGTATCAACCTAAAAGGACTATCCGGTGTCCAGGTGAGTGTCCACTCCTTTCGCCATCAAGTGTGATGCCAGTGACAAGGGAGTGGGCATTATCTTGTTGCAAGATGGTCAACCAAAGGCGTACTTGAGCCATGCACTCAAAGGAAGGAGTAGAGATTTACTAGTTTACTAGAAAGAAATGGAAGCACTCTCAATGGTAGTTCAACATTGGCAGAATTACTTGCTTGGGATGACATTTGTCATTTGCATGGGCCATCAATCCCTTGAGCATTTGTTAGATCAGTGGGTGTATATCAAAACTCAAAGGAAGTGGTTGTATAAATTTATGGGTTTGAATTTTACTATTGAATATAAAAAAAAGGGAGCAATAGAGTAACTAATGCCCTATCTTGAGTATCGCAAGGCCCTAAACTTTAGGCTATCTCTAGCCCCCAAGCTCTATGATTCAAAGAAATACATAGGCCTTGCAAAGAAGATGAAACACTCAAAGACAAACTACAAGCTTATGTTGATAGCCAACTAGATCGTGAGCATTACAAGCTATGAAACAACATGTTGTTCTAGAAAGGTAAATTTTTGTTGAAAGGTGAGACACAATTATCCAATAAAATCATCTCAGAACTCCATTTTTCTAAGGTTGGGGGACACATCACAAAAGGACAATGGTTGGCATTTGTAGGAATTTATAAGGGAAGCATCTCACCCACAAGGTTAAAAGATATACCCATGAATGCTAGGTTTGTCAATGTTGTAAATACCTCAACCTCAAGCCAATAGGCCTTCTTCAACCACTCCCCATCCTCAAGCACTCGTGGACTATTATTGCAATGGATTTTATCTCTAGCCTCCCTACATCAAAAAGGGTACTCAATTATAATGGTAATTATTGATTGGTTAACAAAATATTCTCATTTTATAGCTTTGAAGTATCCTTACACAACCAAAATTGTGACCCAAGCCTTCATGAATAACGTGATCAAACATCATGGCATTCATCAATTGGTTATTAGCAACTGTGACGCAATCTTCATAAGCCAATTTTGTGGTGAAATCTTCACTAAGATAGGAACCAAGTTATGGATGGGTTTAGCATCTTATCTAGAAACTAATGGATAGAGCAAGGATTTAAATAGGTGTGTGAAGACCTACCTAAGATACTTTTGTCACCAAGCACCAATGTCATGGTTGGAGTGGTTTTTGTGGGCCGAGTTTTCGTACAACTCCACTATGCACTTAGTTATCGGTTGATCTCCTTTCAAAGCACTCTATGGCAAACTATCATCAATACTACTCTCCTATGTACTAGGAATTGTTCAACACAAGGAGGTGGCAACTCAACTCAAAGAAGAGGACTAGATGCTATTGTACCCGCTCTTTCATCTGGTAATCACTTGGAGACCCATGAACTTCCGTCAACAGAGCTAGTGGGTGGGTTGAAGTACAAAGAAAGGAAGTAGTTGTGTGGAGCGCACTGCCATGCAAGGTAGATGGCTCATGGCACATAGTCACCACCTTTTTTTTGCATAGAAAATAAGGAAAACCTGATGGGAAAGGATTCATCCACCATCAAAAAGGATAAAAGCTTGAGAACACAAAATAGTAGCACAAAGTCTCGCGAAAATGAGAAAGCTAGATAAATGACTCAAGGTACTGTTGGGAAAGGTGTTAGGCACCCCCAGACAGCTCGAGTAGTCCCGGGCTCTCTCTGGCTCCAAGAAGGAACATACTAGTCAACCCAACCTAAGTTAGCAAGGAACCATGTCAACAGCCTCATCTTGGAGGATTCACCAGGGCATCGAGAGGGGTAACATTACTCATCTCAAAAAATGAATGGGAAACTATCGGTGTGAGGACTCACACAAGACCCAGTGAGAGGAGAGAAGAGATAAAAAGACATGGCAACCATCGTTAAGAACTGTTGGCTTGAGGAGTTGAGGGTTTGGTGAGACTACCGATTGGCCCACTAGAAACCCAAGTATGGGGCTAGATTCTGCCTAGCTTACTACCTCTCCCTCCGGGTGCAAGGATTCATGCACCTAGTTTCAAAAGACCAAAGAGGTGGGAAAAAGCACAGGAAGGTAGCCATCCGAGAGCCTAAGATGACATGCGATGGCTGCAACAGAATGCACACGGCAAGGAAAGCATTCAGTAAATAACAAAACACGATGAAAACATCTGGTAAACCTATAGCGGGGAATGGGTTCTCACATGGAAAGTCATCGGAAGGAGAACCCAAAAGGAAAACAACATTAAAACGGCCCTTGACTCATCCTTGGAGGATTCACTAGGCGAGAAGAGACGGCAAGGGCATTGTTTGGAAGCCTATCTGTAGGACTAAACCCAAAAGTGCCATCCAACCCTTTCCTCATGGGTTGGAGAGGGTGCAGAACAACAAAAGGGTAATGAAAATTGTAAAAAAGGGATTACAGCGAGAGAGGAACAGGGGTTATCCTCCCTAGCGCACGTAGCATTGCACGACACCAAGGAGGAGCTCCTCTCACTGAAGGCATCGGAGTTTACCTAAAAGGAGCTCTAGTGACAGTTGAGAGAGATCCTTCTTCAGCCGTCAGTGCTCCTAGGGTTTCCTTTTCTCTAGGGCTTTTGAAAAAGAGAGTCTCCTTTCTTCATGGAAATGACATGCATTTATAGTGGTGGATTCCAAAGGGTTTGTGAGTCTGAATCTGGAACCCTAATATGTACTTTGTGATCCACTTCGGGAACTACACCACTCAATAGGCATGGGGGTTAAATAGTGCTAAAATAGTCTTGTGGCGTCTTGGTGCTCCCGTTAGAATGCATAAGTTGGATACTGGTTAGCATCCAGGACAAATGTACCGACCACCAGGATCGGGCCCAGTCATGGGTCCAGTGCGCTAAGGGTGAACGTACTGCAAACCTTGTCATGTTCATGACAAGGTCGAGTCAGGGGGCGTCCGTAAGGTTTGGATAGAGGAATTTCCACTGGATCAAAGAGGAATTTCCTCTATGAGGGTAGGAGTGTTCAGCCTAGACTATCTAGTGAGGGCATAGCATTTAAGCCAAATCAGACGTACGCAGGAGTTCGGTGTCCGACCACCTAGCGAAAGTACCAACGGTGTCGAGTGAAAGTCCAACGTCCTGGTTGTGGGCCGAGACCTAACCCATTGTATGGAGGGGTTAGTGTGTGCAAATTCGAGGAAGAAGAGCCTGGAAACCAATTGCTGGGGATGTATACCAGCCTGTAAGCCGGCAGCCATGTACTTACCAAGAATCTAGATCAAGGCTGAGTGTGGGGGATCAACAAAAATATCCTCTCGCTTGGAGAGGAATATCTACTAATAAAAAAAAACAAAGACATGTAAAGAATCAGGTGCAATAGCAACAGGACCTTGTTGTAAAATGTGATTTGGCAACGGACCTTCGTTGCGAAAAAGGGGCAAATAACGGAGTTCCGTTGTGAGAGGACCGAAGGAACTTTCTCTCGCTTGGGGGAGAGCCTAGAAATCGATAGCCAGGGACGTGTATCGACCAACAGGCCAGCAATCGTGCACTTATCAAGAATCCGGGTCAAAGCTGAGTTTGGGGGGTCAATAGCTATGACTCTTGAAGCTACACTTTGAATATGCACAACATTAGATTGGATGAAACAAATGGCCAACAAAGGATGATGAGAAAAAACCTATGTAGATGGAGCTTGGGTGTACGTCAAGCTCCAACCTTATAGACACTTCATTGAAGGACAAAGCACCAAAAAAATTATAATACAAATATTTCGGCCCTTACTAAGTTATATATAGAGAATAGGGGAGGTTGCATATAGGCTTGACTTACCATCCTTCATCCAAGATGCATCTAGTGTTTCTCGTCTCTCAACTGAGACCCAACAAGCAAGAAGCCATCAATGCAAGAAGATGTGCCACACAAATCAAAGAAGTTGCTTGTGTGAAGATTGGTCAAATGCAAGGAGCATGTTGCCACAACTTTTTATCAAGTGGAAGGACCAAGATTCCAAGTAAGGACACACAACCTAGGAGGACTATTCCTTCACCAAGTTGTACTTGAGCTTCAAGCTCCCTCCTAAATGGGGGGAAGTTAATGCAACACAGAATCAAATTAAATAAATGTAAGAGCATGTGCACATTATGAAGACTATTTAAGTGTCAACTATTTGTATTATCAAACCTAAGCAGAACTTTGTGTAACTCATCAATGTTGCAAGGTTTCCCACTACCTCAATTGCATATTTCTACCTCTCTCTTCCTAGACTTTGTGTTCTCTAGTGATTGTCTTGTGTAGGGAAGAGCCCAAGCAAGCACTTATGGCATTGTGTAATGTCCATTTTTCAAGAGAAGGATGGAAAAGATATACTTTAATGTATGCATTCACACACCAAAGGATGCAACCACTCACTAATGCATCAATACACTAATGTCTACGACCATTCACTAAGAGATGCAAATGTTTACATATGAACAATACTCATCCCATGTACACCAACAACACTCATGACTTCCGTAATACCAACAAACCCATTGAATAAGGAGCTTTTCCTTGCTTCCGGCAAGGATAAGGGTGGGCATGAGTGGCAAGAATTTCATTGGAAGATCTATACGAGCAAGTAGTGAATGACAAGCAAGCACAAGAAGGTGAGACTTTCATTGGCAAATAAGCAGATGAGCGGTGAGTGCCAAGTGGGCAAGCACAAATGTGAGTTTTGTCATTAACAGTTTCTGACACAAGGGATACAAACGATGACCGCAAAGCAAGCAAATGAGCAAATTCTTTTCTTATCATTTGTCAAGTGTTGGGGTATGAAAAAAAATTTCATCTCTACAATAGTATCACTTTCCTATGGGAAAAATATTTCATGCATAAACCCTCATCAATGAAATTGAATTCTCACCATTTTCCATCATTTTTAGTGGTACAATTAACCCCCCTCCCCTTAATTGAAAATAGTAATATATTATTTTTGTCTCATGTTGAATATAGTAAGGTGTAGTAGAATAGAGTTAATCATGGTAAATTAGCATTGATTGTATTAAGGTGTAGTAGAATAGAATAGATTTGTGCATGGTTATTTGTGTTGATCAGTGTTAATTGACGTATAATATTTATACATATATATTTTTGTTCCTAGTAGTCATTAGTGCAAATCAATGCTTATTTTATCAATAAAGGCCACTACTAGATTATATGATATTTCTTATAGTTGAAAGACAAATGATTTCTTGATGGATATGTTCATGATTTTGTGTCATACATATATGGTAGAGTAAATTATGAGATAGTTATTGTGTTCCACTTTTAATTTGGAAGGTGATGCACATTTTAGTTAATTTTATTTATGTTTTTTTTATACATTAAATAAGTTTGAATGTCACATCATAATTATAGAATGATTATAATATAGATTCAGCTATGGGCATTATGCACATATATATAAATGAATATATCACATTACGAATATTTAGACCCTATCATAAGGATTATATTGTATGTAGTCTTAAGGTATGTTAGTGTGTGTCAAAAATTATGGAAATAGAAATTTGAAAAAAAGAAAAATAAAAGAAAACTAAAATACAAGAAATGAAATTTTTTTCAAAGGGGTTACTACACGTCAAAAAAAATTTGGAAAATTTTAGATAAGAACTGGTGCTTTCATATTCATTCAAATAACAAATGGATTCACAATACATAACAAATGAAATACAAATTAATACATAACAAATGCATTTTTCAATCACAAATGGATATAACATTTAGATCAATAAAAATCTATTAAAATAGATGAACAAAATAACCATATGTCATCAATACATGAAATACAGATCAATAAAACTATCTTCCAAAATTTCATATTGTTAGGATTGAATGGCTTCACTAAAGGGGGGTGAATAGTGAAACACCCAAAAATCAACCACAAAAATAGAGTAAAATAGAAATTAAAAAACAAAGAGATTTCATAGTGGTTCACCCAAACCAGAGCTAATCCACTCCCCAAGGCCGTCCCTTGAGAGTTTTCACTATCACTTTGAGTATTTTACATATTCACACCCCAACCTTTACACCACTTTGCTTTTTTGGACTCAACAAAAAAAAACCCTTATAGTATTTATTTTTAAGGCTCAACAAATAAACCTACCTATTGCAAACACACCCTGTTTGCAATGCCTCACCAAAGCCTGGTGAGTAAGCTTTTGCAAACCTTGCAACACTAAGTGAAATTAAAAAGTCAAGCACAAAACCACAAGCAATCCCACAAAGCACACACATAGTAAGAGCATAGGAAAAATCCACGAAAATTCCTTCAGCAAAAGCACACACATAGACATGTCTTTTCTCCTTGCTCTATAGTCTTTTTATAAAGACTGAATTACTAAACATAACATATTTCCATGTATTTCTGTCATGAGCCAATTTTTGAATCTTCAATTTGAATTTTGAAAACTTGCTTTTCTTATTCTAAATTTGCATATTTTAATCCTTTGTTCCTGCAACAAAATCTCCTAAAAATCCATCAATTAAAGATTTTATATGTCAATAATAATATATGCTTGGTATGATCAGTGCTGATTTCTTAATTTACAGGATTTATTTTTTCTAACAGATTGATTTCATTTTTGAAACAATTTGGAATAAGAAATTATATTTCTATTATTTTCTGAACAAAATTTGGAATACTGTTTTACTAAAAAATGGATATCCAAAAATGATAGGAGAGGAATCTCTAAGGCATATTACAGTACAAAAATAATTCAGATATCCGAATGATGTTTCGATTTTTTCTAAAGTCAATTTGGAATAATGTTTTGCTGAAAATGGTTATCCAAATTTGACCTGTGAGGAATTTCTAAGATTTATTGTATTACAGGGAAATTCAGATAACCATTCGAATATTCGAATCATATTCCAAATTTTTCTATTTAAGGTGTAATTTTTTTAAGTGTGATTACTAAGTATGATAACTATACAGCGAACTGTACACTTATGGTCATAACTTTACGGCAAGCTGTACACTTATGGTCTTACCTTTATGGTGAGTTGTAGAGTTATGGACTTCAAGATTTTTTTATTGGCTCTGGTGGAACTTCCATTTTTATTAGCTTGGTGTTTCGCCTTGACATTGCACCTTGTAATTCTTTTCTTATATAAAATGTGTGTGCGAAATATTTTAATTCGCCGCAAGTGCACGGGTTTAGATGTAATTAGTGTGCAAGTACGGGTTTGTCCACAAGGATTAGTTTTTGCTTAGTATTTAGTTGAATTGGTGACTTCAATTAAGTGAAACAATTGATTAAATATCTTATAAGCAATATCATAGTTGCCTTGTTCCAATTAACTGCTAGGATGGTCTTTAAATACCGATTGTGTTACACTTTCCAGAGGATTTTACTTCCAAATATTTAATTCTTCTTAAGCTTTAACATTATACCCTTCAGTTTGTATAAAATTTAATGTTCTGCATAAAAGAAGCACTTAACCCTCAACGTAGCTCATGAGTAAATGTCTTTACCCTCGAACTTACACGTGGGTAGTGCGATAATTGTGAGTTTCAAATGTAAAAATAGCACTTCAAATTGGCTGAAACTTCTAAGAGTTGAATGATTATATTTTTGGTCTTTTTATATATTTCAAAACACAACACACGATATAATACAAGAAACACAATACAACACAAACAACTTGTAAAAGTAAGAATGCAACATTCAACATTATAGCAAATATAAAAACATATTCTAATTACCGTAACTAAGTTGATAAAGTGTGTGATTGTAGATTTGAGTATAGTTGTAAAAACGTAAAGTAAAATAAAGAAAATAAAAATGGAAAGAACACCTAATGTTTCACTATAATTCCTCCCTTCGAAACTTGCTTAGGTTGGGAACTTCTCTGTCTTTACTTCCGATCCACCAAGTCGTCAATCTGGCAGGCTTTCCTTTCGACCTTGCAGTGAGATTTTGGGGCGTCAATCCGCAATTACACCAAGGAATAGAAGAGAAAGCAGCTAGCGTTGAGAGTCTCTCATTCAAGAATATGCTCAAGTTGAGAAAAGAACAGCAAATACACTACGCAAATGGTTGGAGAAGAGGAGGTCATCAATCTCCTCTCGGAAGAGATGAGTGGGTGGAGGACGGAAGATGGAGAAGATGGAAAATGCTCTGTAAATGGTGGATGAAAGAAGAAGAGGGGGGTGGGGGGTTTAGTTTCAAGGCTACAGGACTATTTTATAGATGAGAGGATTGGCAGTTCACAAGTTGGCAATTAACAAGGGCATGGTGCACATCCAGACATGTGAGAACATCTCATGCAATCCACTACTTTAGTCTGTCCGTCCATGTTCTTCATGGTGGAGTTGCAGCTGAATTAATATTTAATTTTGCTTTGTTACGCAATTCCTGTAGTTACTTATCGAATTTTCCTACAAATAATTAAGAAATACCTTTTGTGAAACACATCATATTACAAGAGACATAATTCATAATATTTAGATCTTAAGTGTAATTACAATTGCTTTAATATCAATGAAATTCATTACACAGAACAAACAGGGTACAGGTCCGGGGGTAAACCAGTTTACCCTCACATAAGTTCATGGGTAAACCCTTAACACTCACAGAATGGTCCGAGGGTAAACAGCTTAACCCTCAGACTTGCATTTAAGCATAAATCACGAGTTTTTCTTTGTATATTAATTGTTCTATTAGCAACCTAAAGAGTCAAATGTCAATCATTCATTCCTTTCTCAATAGGTAATAAACATAAACACAATTAATAACTCAAAACATAATTCATGCGTCATTAAAGTGAATAATCATGCATACTCCTCAAAAGTATAGTTAACCTTGTAATCATAATAATTAAATGCAAAATGTAAATAAAACTCATTGAAACACACGAATTAATATTAATAAAATGTACAATTTTAAGTTTGAACAAATCCCCCATACTTAAGTTTTGCTAGTCCCTTAGCAAAATACTAAAATGAAACTATAAAAACTATGAAGGTAATAAAGACTACTAAATAAAACTAACTAAAACTATACTAGGCCACTTTCGTAGGGAACATGACTACACTTAGCAGGTGCAGTAAGCCTTTAAACCCCTAGGTTATCCTAGTGGCAGAGTTGTGTCTCCAGAGGGTTTTCAGTGAATACACCCACAAACTCCAAAGAAACAAAAGAAATAGGATATAAGAGAAAGAAAGAAAAGCAGAGAGGTGAGAAATAGAACCAACCCAAGGATCGTTTGAATCACTTGTTGCTAGAACAACTTCAAGGGGATGAGGTGGCTCAGTCTTACAACACTCCCTCTCCTTGCCCTTAAATTGAATAGACACATTTAAAATGTGAACAAGAAGTCACCTTTTCATGAGAACCATCTGTCTTGTGCAAGCAAGAGGAATTCGCACCCTCACTACTCTCAATCAGAAATTAAATCATTAAAGTAGGCACACACATCTCACCAACAAAAGAGGGTAATTTGAGATACTCCCATCTTTTCTAAGATATTGGAAAATGCTCTAGCCAGTAGACAACAGATAAAACAATAATATACCATCACTCAGACTGTTGACTTATTGATATAGTATCATTTCACTTCATTCTTACATCCCAAATGACTTCAAATATTTTCCTTCTTCTACTCATACTGACATTGATCCCTTAAGTTTTCTGATCTTTTCTCTATAAATATTCCTCATTTTCATTCAATATTTTTCAGTACTTCTTTTTTTCTTTCTTTCTTTTTTTTTCTTTTCTCTTTTCACTTTTTTCTTCTCTAACATAGTAAATGACATAGCATTGCACTTTAAGAACTAATAAATGACCCATAGTCAATTAAGTTCACCTACTTATATCTCCATAATCTAATTCCCAAATGAACTCCATGGTGCATTAAAGCTCAAACCCTTGCTACCTTCCTTCACATCACCTCTAACTCAAAAAAGTTGGGAGATATCTCAATATAATGTTCACCAGAAGGGAAAATTTTCATATCATGATTAAATTTTGTGGTGTCACTCCGCTTAGGTTATCTCTCCACTCAAACAAGGTAAAGAGAAAGAAATTGAATCCTCTTTAGAAAATTAGGTGAACAAGGCATTAATTCAAATGAAATAGGAAGACTCAACCCATTGCACAAGTTAATCTGAAATCTATCTCATCTAAGGGCAATAGGTTATTTGGAATTAGCTCTGGAGATTCTCTCTTAATATAATAGGGTCTTCCCATTAATTCTAATAGCAACACTTGAAACTCATATTCCTCAAGGTTTGTCTTTGAGAAAAACATAAAAATATAAAAGATAAAAAAGATGCAAAAAATTTAAAATTTTGAACATTTTGAACATTTTTAAACATTTTTAAACTATTTAAACTAATGAAACATAAAACTAAAACATAAACCTCCCCCCATACTTAAACTTTGCATTGTCCTCAATGTAAATAGAAAAGTTTAGTATGAATAGGAAAATTTATAACAACTATAAAATAAAGTAGACTTCTCCTTCATATCAAACATATGAATGTGATGCATGCTAAATAATGCATTGAACTCAGTATGATAAAGCATTTGAAATGCATGAATAATGCTATCGAAATTAAATACCAGTGCTACGCATCAATAAGATATGTTGAAAAGAGTGATATTTTCTCAAAACAAAGAAATAAAAATAGTGCTCCTATAGTGCTAAGCTTGTGCACCTGTAATGGCTCACAAGAAAACCAGGTGGTTTATAAATAAACACCACCAAACTGCAGCTTCATTAGTTTAAGTCGAGTGGTGTTACACATCCCCTCCATGAGCTGTATGCCCATCAGGTACACGGGGATTCTGTAAAGATTGGCTTGTAAGAGCACCTTTGTTTCTTAGGTTCAGTGAATTTGATATTTGGTTCAATTGTGTTTCAATTCTTTTAATAGCTTGATCATGTGCTACAATTTAAGGATTTGATTTTAATGTTGAATCTACTTTTTGTAGTAAGTTTGATATTTGTTTCTCAAAAGTTTGATCATGAACAGGTTGATTGTGATTTACATTTAAAGAACTATTGTTCATTGCGTTTTGTTCAATAAAAGGTTGTCCTACAGATTGAGGTGGTTGTTGGCCTGGATTTTTCCATGAAAAATTAGGATCGTTCCTCCACCTAGGATTATAAGTAGGATTGAAATTTGAGTTGTTATGTTGATTATAGAATAAAGCATTAACATCTTCAGATTCATTTAAGATAGGACAGTCTTCTACCACATGACCTATTGCAAAACAACTTGTACATTTAGACATAATAGGCTCAGTCTTTTGTTTAAGCTGTAACTCATCAATTTTATGTATCAAACTAGCCATCTTAGCCTCTAAAGCAATATGTGGTTCAACAACATGAACTCCTCTATGGGTAGGAATTTGTTCCTGACTTACTTCAGCAGCACTCTCCCATTGGACAGTTCTTTTGGCTAGATCTTCTAAAAATTTCCAAGCATTTTCTATTCCTTAGTTTAAGAATCCATTTTGACTCAAAGATTCTAAGAGTGTCTTGGTGTGATAATCAATCCCTTCATAAATAGTTCAAATTTGGGTCACTCTCTCTACTCCATGATGTGGACATTGAGCTAGGAGATCTCGAAACCTTGCAAAATATTTCCAGAAAGGTTCTCTTGGTTTCTGTCTACAATTTAAAATTTCATTTTTCCTTTTAATTGTGACATGCATTGGATAGTATTTTCCTAGAAATTCAAAACAGAATTAATTCCACGTGATAATTGAATTTGGTTGTAAATTGTATAACCATATTTTTGCACTGTCTTTTAAAGCAAAAGGCATATATATCTTAGTTTAATTGTATCAACAGTCATGTTTGGTACTTTCATCATATTACAAACTTTATTAAATTCTTTTAGGAACCAATACGCATCTTCTTTTTTGAATCCATGAAATTTTGGTAATTGGTTGATGTAATTAGAATTTAATTCAAATATGTCATTAGGGCATTCAGGTTGTGTAATACAGGAAGGTTCATCCATTAAATTAAGGTAAAACATACTACCTATTGTTTGTTCAATAGGTTGATCATGTTGTGGGGCAGCCATAATTGTTCTTCTTGGAGGTGTTCTGACTAACCTATGAGATGAATCCCTAGACCAACCTGACATACAACATTTAAATGTAAAAGAAGGTTTACATGTGTACCGTCATTAGATAAGCTTTAGCTGCCATCTCATGTTGTCATTCGATAGGTACATCTGTTTACAATAATACCACAACTATAGTAAATGATATAACATTTCAGATTTCTTAAAAATATGTAACGAAACAACCACAATCATATAGATTTTGAGCACGATACAACAAAGATGTTTCAAAGGAAATAAAAACATTGCACATGTGTTCAACAGAGGAAAATTTTGAAATAACCCACGGTTAGGTTCGTGGGTAAATGAGTTTACCTGCGAACTAACACGTGGGTAATTAGGAAATATTACACACAGTGTTGCAAAGTATTTGCATAGGGAATCAACTCATGCAACCACGCTGCAGAAGCAGGCAAAGACAATTGAGGAATAAGTTTAGTGCTGCAACCTCTTTCGAATAGGTGGATCTTGTAATAATAAATATCATCCCAAGCATAATAGATAAAAGTGTCTCCATTGATGAAACAGAAACCTTTGATTTTTCCTACAAAAGGAATGTCAGGAGTTCCTAGATTTTCCAGTTGCAATTCAATGTACACTCGACTCCATTCCCAATTTTCAATGTCCTGTACTTTCCAAATTTCGAATTTCATATCATCATCCCACTATCTAATTAGACTTAGCGATTGAGGCTCTCCATTGATTCCTCCCAATATAGCCACTCAACTAAATCATAGAATGAACTTGACAATGCTCCCATAGGGCATGGAACTGGTAAAAGCCTCACTGATTCATCTTCAATATTGATGACAATGACATTAATCTCATTAATAAATGTAGGGGTACAGTTTGTTACCAAGTAAATAACTTCTTTGATAATCACATAGTTTCTATTGTTTGTTGGTTTTCCCCCAAAATAAACTCTTCTAATAGGTTGCCATTGGTGTTTATCTAAATGATAAACCAACAAGTATTGCCAATCAGTCCACATGTGATAAGCTCTTCGGATAGGTTCTTCCCAACAAAATAATTTGTGCATTATCCTTTTAGCAGTACCCTTAAATGTCAAGACTGCACCTAAGTCATGCATCACAAGTTTATCTCTGTTAGGGTTTGGAAGTATTAATTCTACATTTGTGGCCAGGTTCTTAATTCCAATATTGGATCTGCTAGAAAATGGCCCTCCATAATATCTATAAATAATTCGTCGACCATTACAACCTAAAATATTTTCAATTCCTTCCAGTGATGTAGGTTGAATGCCTGACTCAAAATCAATTCCATGGTACAAATATTTTCTTGAATGTGCATCATACCAAATCACTCCACTGATTGTATTTCTCATTTTGTATGCTTGGTGGGAACAAAAGTAATGATTTGAAATGAATGCTCTAACACTTTTGCTAACACAACTTAGTTCGCAAATTTCTCTCACTGGCAAATAGCTTAATATCTCCCACAAGATGTCTACTGGGATTTCCATCGCTCACTAAAATTCATTAAATCCAAACACTTCATTAAATCAGCACTTAAGCTTAACTTGACACATCTAATAATCATGAAGTAAATGCATAATGTGAGAGTATTAATATGATTGGAAATGACTGTATAATAATAATAATAATAAATTTTGAAGATCTTGTCTACTGTAGTTTACCCTCGGACTACATTCGATTGTAAAGGTGTTTACCCTCGCACTACCACATGGGTAAACCCAAAAACTATTAAATATTTACAGATCTTACCATTTGACCGTTTGATTATCCGATTATCCTTATAAAAATCATTAAAGCCCTCCCGTGCATTAACCCTTTTTCTCACAACCTACGTTCACAGTACTCTTCTCCTCCCACGATACATCATGGCTTCCACCTCCACCTCAGCTCCCTCTACTCCAGCTTTGAACTACGAGTGGATTAAGATGCTGAACTTCCAAAAGTTCAGAATGAATGTAGAAATGTGGCACAATGAGGGCCGACGCAGGATCAAAGCCGCAATCAGGGAACAAGAGTTGAAAATGGTAAGGGAAGATACTGTTGATTGTTTGAAATAGAGTAGGGAGACTGGCATCGTAGTGCCAACCTTCCTCAAGGAGAAGATAGCCTCTCATGTTGAGAGAGAGGTAGGGCAAGACCAGTTAGCTCGCCCTAATAATCGTTTGGCGCATGATTTAACAAAAAGGAAGTGTGTTTTCTGGTTCCCTAGAGAAATATTTTGTTTAGCCACTAATGGGTCGATTAAGATAAGGACTAATACATATTTTTGTACTCCATGGTAGACAATAAGACCTCAGAGGTCATTGTCCACAGAAGATTAGATGAGGTTGATTAAATTTAACCAGTTTGAGTTATCCTTATCTAGGTGGCATAAAGGTAGTTTGCAAAGAGACCATACCAAGGAGAAGATTTTAAATGATTTGAAATATCAGTTGAAACACTTCCAAAGTAAGGTTGAGAGGGAATTTGTGACTCTCCCTAATGCAGTGGCATAGACTATTGAAGATTACACTCAGCAAGCTTGGCAGGATGAGTGTGCAATTAGGCCCAAGAAAGTCTTGGATCAACACATTGTCCGCACCAAGGTTGAGTTGTGGTTTACAAAGGCTATGTATTCCATCATCCAAGACTTAAACAGAGATGTAGTGGTTACTAATGATGTGTATGCCCGCCTTCTTGAGGGTAGAGATGAGAGGGAACAATATGAGTTTTATATGTAGACCTACATCTCTCTCGGGGAAAGCCAAGAAGTGGCTGAGATTGCCTCCCAATGTGCCTTGTATGAGTGGAGGCAGCACACTGCAAAGCAAGCTGCCCATGCTGTGGAGATGGTAGAAGTTGAGGCCCTCCAGAAGGTAGTTGAAGTCAAGGTGAAAGAAGAGCCCTAGGAGACTAATTTCAAAGCATTTAGTGAGATGATGGTAGGTCCATCCGAGCCACAAGAGGTTGAGAGAGTAGTTGAAAAATCTCAACTTCCTATGAGCAATGAGGAGCGAACAGAGACAAACTTTGGAGAGGAAGAAGAAGAAGAACAACAACAACAACAACAACCACCACTGTAAGTACCAACACCACCACCACAACAACAACAACAAGTAGAAGAGGAAGACATTCCAGTGGTTGGACAAGAGGGAGGGGTAACAGAGAGTAGTGATGATGAACTCACCCTAGGGGAGTTACTTCATCAATACAAAGTGGCCAACCCTCCTCGCAGTGAATCACCAGTCCACAAGGAGGTTCCTCAAGTTGAAGAAGTGGGGCATCAATTGGAGATGCAGGTATACTTAAGGTTTTTAAGTTTAATATTTGTTATTTTTGTTTCTTTTTCCTTTTTAGTAATTTAAAATGTGATTTTGTTAAATTCAAGAGGAAGGATCTACTGTTGGAGCAGTAGTTCCATTTTTGAAACCCCAAGATAGTGAAGGGGTCTATCAAACCATCCTCGAAGCCATTCAGTTTGCTTCAAATGAGGGTCAGGTAATCATTTAAGCTACATTACCTTCAAGTCTGTTTAGGGGTTTCCATATTTTTTGTATGCATGTGTTTATATGTTTCCCCCCCTTTTTTTCTTTTTATTATAGTGTGAGCCAACTTCCCCTGAAAGGGAAGAAGAAGAAGAAAAGAAAGAAGGACAAGAGGAAGAGGAAGGAGCTACTGCCAGTCCTCTAGCCTCAAGTCCAACGCAGGTGGATCTGGATTTAGGGAAGATAGAGATTTCTGCCAAGCAGCAACCAAGCTTTGGTGGAGAAGAAGATAGAGCATTGGTAATCTATTCTCCACCAACAGAACCACATTCAGCTACTACAGAGGCATCAATTCCATCCTCCCCCTCACATGCAGAATAAGCTCAGCAGCTTGGCACTAATCCAGTGATTTTCAGAGATGCTGGAGCAAGGGCTAAATTTCAGATGATTAGGGATTATGATATTCTTTTCAGCAGACCAGTGGACTTTGATTTCATGGATGAAATCAAGGATTTACTAGAATTTCAGGGGCTGCTAATAGTCATCCCTAAGTCAAGTAACAATTTCAAGGCTGAAAATTTAGTTCCTGCATTTTATAGTAATCTGCATGAGGAAGATGGAGTTTTTGTTTCCAATGTGACTGATGTGAATATATATTTAACACCTGAATATATATTTGAGAGCCTAGGATTAAAAGATGAGGGTGTAGAGATTTTAGAATCTTCTACAATGGCAGATTGGTCAAAACAAGATATGAAGAACTACATGGCCATAAACCCTCGAATTAATTTGTTTAATAGGCTCAAGCAAATGAATGGGAAGTCTCATATGACTGCATTGATCTTGATTAGAACCATATATCAAAGATTTGGACATGATGTGGAATTGTCCATCTTTGTGAAAATTGCAACATATGCAGTACTTAATAAGATTCAGGTGAACTGGTATAGAGCTTTCATTTCCAAGATCACAAGCATCAAAAAGAAGTTATTCTATGGTGATCTTATCTACTAGTTGGTGTCAAGTTCCTCTGATTTATCAGATTGGGCTATAAAGAAATTAAAGTTTAGGGTACTGACTGCCAAGGACTTGAAACAATTCTCTATAGAGGATCAACCAACACCACAGCTCAACAGTGAACCATCCACATACCAACAAAGAGGATCAGCCTCTATATCAAAAATGGTGGACACTATGCTAGATGAACTGGCTGCTCTGAAAGCATAAGTTGTAGAATTGAAGTCCAGATTCCCTCAGCAGTGATTGATCTTTCTTTTGATGTATTTTTTTTTAAATTGATATAATTGGAGAGAAAGCTCTCCTGTGATGTAATATTTAAACTCTCTTTTAATGAAATGATATTTTCAGATAGTTGTACTCTGTCTATAGTTGCAGTTTATGCATGTTTTCTGTTAAGTATGTGTGTAACTGCATAATTCAACTTTAAATAAGTGGTAATATTTTTAATCCCTTTTGAAAATTTTCTCTTTTTAAGTTCAAAGTCTGGTGGATTAACACAACTCTTGTTGAATTAAACCATTTCAGAGAACTTACGCTTTTCCTTTTTCTTTTAAACATTCTTGGTACACTCGTATAAATTAAATAATTGCAGTTTAGAATTTTTGACCTCGTCATTAAGTTCACTTAATTGTAATTACCTTTAACCTCATTTGAATTATGAAATAACCCTTCTAAATTCATTCAAATGATTAATCTTGTTTAATTTCAGTAAACCTTTCATTTTTAAAATTTTTCATTTTCAGCAAACAAAGTTGTATTTGGTTTAGAGGGGAATAACCCTCGCATAAGTTCGTGGGTAAACTAAATAACCCATGGACTTACCCATGGCTTATCCCCACAGTTTTTACTTTTCTTCTTTTTCTTTTGGTTCGAGGGTAAACAAGATAACCTTCAAACTAACATGTGGGTAAACTAGATAACCCACGAATTTACTTGTGACTTATCCCCACAGTGTTTTACTTTGGTTTTTTTTTTTTTCGGTTTGGTTCAAGGGTAAATAGGATAACCTGAAACTTACTCCGTGGGTAAACTAGATAACCCACGAAGTAGCTACTGCTATAATATTTTAACATTACGACCTAGTCCAAGGGTAAACAAGATAACCCTCGAACTTACTCCGTGGGTAAACTAGATAACCCACGAAGCAACTCAAAGTAAAATGCAATAACGGTTTGAATTAAACTCTTTTTACAAACATTATATTCTTACAATTATATTCTTTTCTTTTGATTTTTGTATATTTATATATTTTTATATATTTATATATTTATATTTTATATATATATATATTATATTAATTCACTCTCCTTCTAGTGCTATGAACTCTACCTCTCTCCTCTCTAAAAATTTTAGAAAATGTTTTAATCTTTGACCATTAACTTTAAAAATTTCATGACTTTGCGGATCTTCCAAATCAACTACTCCATAAGGATAAACATATTTAACAACAAATGGACTAATCTATCTAGATTTCAATTTTCTTGGAAAAGAGTGTAGTTGTGAATTATATAATAAAACTTCTTGCCCTTTTTCAAATATTCTATGTAGAATTCTTTTATCATGACATGTTTTCATCCTTTCTTTAGCTATCTTTGAACTTTCATAGGCCATGTTTCTTAATTCCTCTAATTCTACTAATTGCACTTGTCTATTACTACCTACTATTTTTATATTTAAGTTTAGTTGCTTAAGTGCCCATAATGCTTTATGTTCTAATTCCACAGATAAATGACAAGCCTTGTCATATACTAATTTATATGAAGTTGTCCCTAATATTGTTTTATAAGCTGTTCTATATGCCCAAAGAGAATCATCTAGCTTATCAGACCAGTCTCTCCTAGTGGTGTTTACTACTTTTTCTAGGATTCCTTTAATTTGCTTGTTGGCACTTTCAACTTGTCCACTGGCTTGAGGATGGTAAGGGTAGCTAACCTATGTAACACTCCATAACTTTTCAAAGTTTTTGTTATAGAAATGAGTTCCTCTATCACTGATAATTACTCTTGGAATACCAAATCGAGACATTATATTGGATTTTAAAAATCTCATCACTATTATAGAGTCATTAGTTTTAGTAGGAATTGGCTCTATCCACTTGGTTATATATTCTACTGCCAGGAGGATATAAACAAAACCATTTGAATTTGGAAATGGTCCCATTAAATCTATACCCCAAACATCAAAAACCTCTACTTCTTGGATAGGATTTAATGGCATCATATTTCATTTTGTAATTCTTCCTACTTTTTGGCATTGAACACATTTTTTACAATATTCGTATGCATCTTTAAATAATGTTGGCCAATATAGGCCACTATGAAGCACCTTTAAAGCAGTCTTTTTAGCTCCAAAATGTCCTCCAGCAAGTTGATCATGACAAAATGATAACACTGATTGAGTTTTAGCTTCTAGGATACATCTCCTTACAATCTGGTCAAGGCATTGCTTAAACAGGTAAGGATCATCCCAAAAGAAATATTTAACCCTTGAAAAGAACATTTTCTTATCTAAATTGGATCAATCATAAGGTACTAAACTCGTAGCCAAATAATTAACTATATCAGCATACCATGGGCAGGGGTTTAGCATAAATAATTGCTCATCTAGAAATGTATCATCTATTGGTGGATCAGGAAGGAATGAAGCATCTAATCTTGATATGTGATCTGTCACAGTATTTTCACAACCTTTCTTATCCTTAATTTCTAAGTCAAACTCTTGCAATAGCAAAATCCATCTTATAAGCCTTGGTTTAGCATCCTTTTTAACTAACAAATATTTTAAGTGCTGAGTGATCAATGTAGATGATAATGTGACTGCCTATTAGATAAGACCTAAACTTTTCTAAGGCAAAAACCACTGCTAGAAATTCTTTTCAATTACACTGTAATTGATTTGTGTTTCGTTCAATGTCTTACTAGCATAATATATTACTCTTGGTAATTTGTCTAATTTTTGACCCAGAACTATACCTAATGCATAGTTTGATGCATCACACATTAATTCTAAAGGTTGAGACCAATCAGGTGCATAGACTATAGGTGAAGTGGTCAAGGCTTCCTTAAGAAAATTAAATGGTTTCATGCATTCCTCATTAAATTCAAATTGTGCATCCTTAATTAATAATTGAGTTAAAGGTCAAGCAATTTTACTAAAGTTTTTAATAAATCTTCTATAAAAACCAGCATGTCCTAAAAATGCTCTTATATCTTTAACTGTTCTAGGAATAGGTAAATTAGATATTAATTCCATTTTTGCTTTGTCAACTTATATGCCTTCAGTAGAAATAACATGTCCTAAAACTATTCCTCTTTTAACCATAAAATGGCATTTTCCCATTTTAACACTAACTTTTCTGTTCACATCTCTCTAGTACTTTCTGTAAATTAATTAAACATTTTTCAAATGAGTCCCCACATATAGAAAAATCATCCATAAATACTTCTAAAAATTCATCTATAAAATTAGTGAAGATGTATCATACACCTTTGAAATGTAGTAGGTGCATTGCATAGCCCAAAAGGCATACAACTAAAGGCAAATGTTCCAAAAGGACATGTAAAAGTTGTTTTCTCT
>JAMKPZ010003775.1:0-26569 GCA_024699675.1 Amphibolis antarctica | reverse complement strand
AGTCTATACCTAGGAACTATCAATAGGCACTACAACTACCATATTGGAAAGTAGTCTATACCTAGGAACTATCAATAGGCACTACAACTACCATATTGGAAAGTAGTCTATACCTAGGAACTATCAATAGGCACTACAACTACCATATTGGAAAGTAGTCTATACCTAGGAACTATCAATAGGCACTACAACTACCATATTGGAAAGTAGTCTATACCTAGGAACTATCAATAGGCACTACAACTACCATATTGGAAAGTAGTCTATACCTAGGAACTATCAATAGGCACTACAACTACCATATTGGAAAGTAGTCTATACCTAGGAACTATCAATAGGCACTACAACTACCATATTGGAAAGTAGTCTATACCTAGGAACTATCAATAGGCACTACAACTACCATATTGGAAAGTTGCAATGACTAAGGGAAAGCTTTATGATCATCTAATAAATGGAATGTGGTGTCCCATCCTATACAGGCCAATGTAGTTACTTTGAAATAGATATATACCATCAAGTACAAGTCTGATGGCTTGATAGATGGATATAAGACATAGCTGGTAACTCATAACTTCACTCAAATGTACGAAGTTTTATGCTAATACTTTTTTACCAACAGCTTGCCTCAACTCAATCTATGTGCTCTATCACTTGCCATTCATCAATCATGGGGTAGATTATGCAAAGTCCAAATGCATGGTTTAAAAAATTTAACTTGGTTATGATTGATGAAGGCTTCCAACAATATGTAGTGGATCATTTTGTGTTTTGGAGGAAAATAGCTAAAAAATGTGTGATACCGATAGTTTATGATGATAAATCTTATTAACAAACAATGATACAAAGACAATTATGAATAAAAAGACTTGTTTCAAGAAGTTTTTGCCACTAAAGACATGGGCAAATAAAAGTACTTTCTAGTTATAGAGTTTGCATACTCCAAAGGGTAACTAGCCTTATCCCAACAATAAATATGCTTTTAACCTATTACAAGAGAGTGGGCTTCTAAGTTGCAAACCTGAAAGTACACATACAGAGGCTAATCCTTTTTTGGAGATGCTGGAGAACTCAAGGCAATACAAAAGATTGATTAAAAAATTAATTTATCTTACCATTACTAAACAAAATATTACATATGTTATTGGTTTCTTTAATTTAGCTCTCCAAAGACATCTGATAAAATTGATTTGCTTAATTAACTTATACATGAAACAAAGAAAGTCCATTAGCTAGGTGCACTTTGGGTGCCTACCTATGCTAAAAATGCACAAGAAGGGGACTCATATATGAAAGACATGGACATTTAAAGATTGGGGCATGTTTTAACTCAAGTTATGCAAGTGACAAAGATTACAAGAAATCCACTTCAAGTTTCACACATATATTGGTAGTAGCCTAGTTACTTAACGAAGCAAGAAACAAAATATAGTTTCCAAATCTAATACTAAGGCTAAGTACAAATCTATTGCACGAACATATGAAATGATGTGGCTCATGTCCCTACTTGATGAACTTCACTACCTAGAATCCCATGCATATATGTATTGCAACAATCAAACTGCAATTTTCGTGGCTAAAAATCCAACCTTTCATAAGTGTGCAAAGCACATTAAAGTTGACTGTCATTATGTTCAAGACATGGTAATGAAAGACTTGATGTCTACTCCATACACCCATTCATAAGTAGCATGTAGATATTTTCACAGAAAATTTAGGTGCTAACATTATTGAATTTTTGTGTAACAAACTAGGCATGATAGATATATATGCTCCAATTTAAAAGAGAGTGTGATTGTTTAATATAATACTTTGTAGTAGTGTGTATATGAACTGTAAGTGAGTTAATGGATATCCATTTATCTTAGATCCATTACTCACCTTATATATATTTTAGTTGTTCTCTAATCAATCATCATTTTTCCCTCCTAATCTCACAATACTTATTCTCCTTAATCAAACACAAATGAAATTTTTTCTCCCTTCTAATCTTACAAGTGAAATACTTCTTGTTAGAACACATCTATAGGTAATATATGTTGTTATTCAACATATCTAATGCAATAACAGGTGATAAATGTTCCAATAATATCTAATGCAATAAGGACAAGGTTACAACCCCCCAAGCCATTCACCTTGGAAATGATCATGGCATTATTTGATTATGTTTTAAATCATTTGACATTATGGACTTTTTTGTTACTTCCACAAAAGTATCGCATTATCACTAACATGAACCGGATACTTTATTCCCAAGGGACCAATCTTCTAAAAAAAGGGACCAATCTTCAATACAATAATGATACTCATTCCTTGCTTGGGAGATGGTTACAACATAGAATGAGAAAATGGCTAGGCAAAATTCCCTTGGAAGATGAATATGGTAGGTAACACATCTACCAGAGATATTACCTACTAACAAGGATAAATCCCCCCCCCCAACCCTAGAAGCCGAAGATTCCTTAGGAAAAAGGCAAAAAAAATCAGGATCATAATTAAATCAATTTTATCTTATCTTATCTTCAATAAGTGTAACTCCTACTCTATTCCTAATAAAATCATTTTTAACTTATCCTTTATAATATTACCACTCATCCACTAAGTATACACATTTTAAGAACACTAACTTTTTGCATATGCTCATGTTCAACATTTTGAACCACAAAGTATAACTAAGTGAATAGTATTTTTATAGAATTTTCCTTTTAATTTTAGGTGAATAGTATAACACCTATTGCACAGTACTCCAAAAGCATTTCTCCACTTTATCAACCTATTTTAATTCTATGAATAACATACCCTATAATTTCACCATCGTTATTTATTATATATCCTAAGCATTTAAAAGTCTTACTTTTATAAATCTCATACCCATCTAAGTATATACCTTCATCATTATTCCTAGTATCACTAAACCTACATTTAAAATACTTAAAAAAATTTGGCTGCAACAACAAATGCAGCAACACCATGAAACTTGAGCCAAGTAGAAAAGGAAATTAAAAAAGGCTTACAACGATAAAAGCAAGCAAAATGATAAATTTCCAATTTCAACAATAGTTGGTCAAGTAGGAAGAACTTGCTTAAGGACCTTGTTATATCATATTTGATTCAAACAAATACATAAATCCATGCAGCATAGAAATGCTAGATAAGTCCTTGGGCATGAAAATATTAGCATGTTATGAAAGCATAAATACATACTTTCCAGCCCTAACTTGAGCTTTGACAAAGTTAGGATCTATTGCAGCTGCCAACATACAGTCATTGAGTGCTTCTCTTAATCTACCCAAGTACATCCTTGTTGCAGCACGATTGCTATAGCAGAGCATTAATTCATGTGTACAGCCTCTAGAATGTTCCTTTGAAGAAATACAATTCACCCCCCGTGTATAATATTCCTCAGCTTTAGATAGGCGTCCCTTTTCATAGGCCTGGTTTCCCCTAGTATGTATAAAAAGTCAAAATTTATATTAGAATTCAGGAACCAGAGGAAAATAATTCATTCACATTAAGAAAGGTTTGTGCCTTTAGAAAGTATGAGAAATTGTGACAAATTTGGCTTACTATTTCTCACCATAAATGATCAAATGTACAACTCTTTTGCAACTAATGCAAATAAATAAATAACTAAATGAAACAGACTATGATGCCAAACTAAAACAAAAAAGTAATAAAGGTTACCTAAGTCGCCACTTTTCACAAACTTCTTGAACAGCACTTCTTTTAGGAGTAGAGGCAGCAAGCTCTTGCTTGACTTCTAGCTTTTTGTTTGGTTCAACTTTATTTTCCTCAGTATTCTTTTCAAATTTAAACAGATCTTCTGAACCATGCTTTCTTGTAGGACTAATCTGCAATAGGGTATTTGAAAGTGAAGAGGAATTCATGAATGTGGACTCTACATTGAATTTTGTACTCATTGTGCTTTTATGTGATTTTTGACCCCTATTTTTTTGGCCTTTCCTGCCATGGAATAGATTTGATGATGAGAATGAAGCTTGAGTTGGAGCCTCTGAAGCAAATCTGAAGGCAGATTTGTTTGTGTCATCTAAGGAAGAACACAAATCATTAGCAGTTGAACTAGAGGAACCAAATTTTGTTTCTGCTGACTCATTATTTGAGCTATGGTACATGGTGACGTCCTCTGCCCCACTCCCACCATCCACTTCACCAGGTTTAGAAACCACTTCTTCTCCATCATCTTCTTCTTCAGCAAAAGAAGTATTGGCATCCAGAAAACATTCATTGTCGTCCTTTTCAGCATCAACATCAGGCTCTTCACCATTTACATCAGTCTCATTTATAACCAAATATTGAGCTGCAGAAACTAGATTTTCCATGTCATCGGCAGAATGAGATTGTTGCTTACTGCCAGAATAGAGAAAAGAAACATCTGGGACAGAATCATCCAAAGAGACTGATGGTATTGAACAAGTATCATCCACCAAGACCTCCTCATATGGAGAGAAGTCCATGGGGGAATTCTCTGAAGAATAGGCTCCCAAATTATCTTTAGGAGATTTATCCCTATGAACAGAATCAGTAGGCGTATTCTGATAATCTTGGAAAAACTTTTTCAGCTTTTCTCTTCTCTTTTTTGATCTGGAATCTTTCAAGACTTCTTTCTTTGAATTGAATATTAGGTTTGAATGCATCTCGTAGAAAATATTCTCCTGAGAAAAGAATGAGGCATCCTTAATTGGTATCTTACATTCTTTTGCAACCGAAGTGAAACTAAAATCTGCTGCAACCGACGGCAAACCAGGATCAACAGAAGATTGATGGGATGAATCAGTTTCATTTGTCACGAAATGGTAGTCCAAGTTGATAGAGCAATCAACACCTGTTTCTGTGCTTCTATCTCGCTCATTTGTCTGAAATTTGAACTTGGGAAAAGTTGAATTATCAGTAGAGGAGCTGTTATCTTGTTCTTTGACCGATTGTTTATCATTAAGATGATTTGGTAATGTGTCCTGAATATGGTCAGAGCCAGACATATTTTTACCGCTTGTAAATACAAATGGATCAGTCTTCCCAAAGAATGAGGCATCCTTATTCAGTCCCTTACATTCTTTTGCAACTGACGTAAAAGTAAAATCTGTTGCAACCGGTGGCATGCCAGGATCAACAGAAGATAGATGGGATGAATCAGTTTCATTTATCACAAAATGGTTGTCTGAGTTAATAGAACAACCAACACCTGTTCCTGTGCTTCTATCTTGCTCTTTTGTCTGAAATTTGAACTCTGGGAATATTGAATTATCAGTAATGGAGCTGTTATCTTGCCCTCTAACTGATCTGTTATTATTACCAGAACTGGATGATGTCTCATTGATATGTGTATGTGTCCCACTCCTACTGTCAGAGTCGTGCCTATTTTTACCACTTGAAAATATAAATGGGTCACTCTTCACAAAGATACCAGTTCCACTAGCAGGTACTTCACTATTCAGAATGGCTTCTGGAAAATTTTCAGATGTGCTCCAATGGATATCACATGGCACATTTTGAGCAGAAATATCTGTTTTCGTTGAACTGGTTTCAGAAAAAAGATAACCAGCTTTTAAATCCTTTTTTCCATCTTCCTGATTCTTTTTCTGTTCATTTTCAATGTTCAACCTCTTGATTTTCACAGACAATTTACTTGCAAGATCCTCATCAAAGCAGCATGTGGTATCCTTGCTGCTTCCAAAAACGATAACATCAGGTCCCTGCACCTCTTCAAGTTTAAATATATTGCTGGGAGTTTTCATGTTTGAATTCTTTGCTTCACCATTAAATCCAAAATGATTGGCATGCTCTCGGTCGATGTTAGTCTTACGAAGCTCATCAGTAGAGGCATCAATGTTCAACTTCTTCATATTCTCGGGAAGATTAGAAGCCATGCTTTGCCTAAAAAAAGTGGCGTTACCACCAAAAGAAAACTTAATATTACTACCATCAACATTCAGCTTATCATCACGAACCCTGTCCTGCTGTTGACCAGTTTTCCCAATGTCAAGCCTTCTCATTCTATCGGAAACCGACACACCCAAAACTTCACCAGGACCAAAGCTACTAGACTCAAGAACGCCCTTCTCCTTCTTGGAACCGACCCTGCTCCTGGAACCTTTGAAGCCCCGATGCAGATTTGCGGTCTTCCTCGTCTTGGCGCTGTTCCCAAATACGAACACACCTGAACCGGAACTCTCGCCACCACCCATGCCACCCCTGGACTCGGGAAACGACCGACTACTTCCAAAACCAAAACCTTTAGCTCCCACCTCACTCCCATTCCCATCCCCAGACCTCGCACACTCACCACCACGAATCCTAGACGTTTCATCGAACGGGTACCAATTCCCCAGGCTCACCTCCACCGCCCTCGTCCCCGGCGCCTCCGTCCTCGGCACAGGACGTCGCCGCACCTTGGCGAGGCGGGGTTTCGCCAGCCCCGACGTCGCCCGTCCCGACGGCATGCCGCCCTCCCCGCCACCTGGACAGGACGCCCTAGGGATCCTGCCGGATCCAGGGTTCATGTCGGAAAGTATGGGAGAATGGAGATCGTACCTTCGCTCGACCGCAATGGCGAGGATCGGGCATGTACCGGGTTCGCAATCGAGGAGAAGCGGAGAGAAGCAGAGACCTTCTGGTTGTGGTGATGGCTGTCGTTCTGGGGTTTCCCGTTCGTGTCTTCTTGTCTTTGGATTGGTGGGGATGAGGTGGTCGATTCCGAGGTCGATGTTGCCGAAGGCGGTAGGCTTTTCATCCGTTTAAATTATATTTATCATTATCTTTGTTTTTTATTAATAAAAATATTCTTTCTTTTCGAAGTTTTTATTTTAAAATAATTTAAATTTTTTAATAATTTATATCAATGTAACTTTAATTTCTCTTCTCATCTACGTCATAACTTTAAATTATATTATATTCGATAATTTTAATAATAATCTTTTCTTTCTAATTTTTATTATTTAAAAAATCATAAATATTTTTATTAAACTTTTTACGATGTATTACTACTTTATTAAATCTTTCATTTATTATCTTTTAAATCTCTTCTTAATCTCTCTTTATTATATATATATATATATAAATAACTTAAAATAATACATAACTAAAAAATAATACTAATAAAAAGTTAACTCCTTCGAAAGAAATTAAAAGTTATTTTTCTGGTGAATATTTTCCATCATTATATATATAAAAAAAAAATCGATTTTCCATCATTTTTCTGGTGAATTTTTTTTTAAACATTATTTAATGTAATTTCTTTTTAACATCACATGAACCACTTAAACTTTCAAGTATCGTTGAAATTTCATCTTAATATTATCAAAATTTCTTTAAAATACCATTTGAACTTCTTCTACATTATCGAAACTTTTTCTATACTACCAAAATTTCCTCTCAACATCACTAAAACTTCCTCTTAGCATCACCTGAAATTCCTTCAAACATAACTAGAATTTTCTCTGCACAATCGAAACTTTCTCTAACCTTTTAAATTCTGTTTTTTTATTTTTAAAAAAAAATTATATAGGTTTGGTTATTTTAATTAAATTATTAAAAATTATTACATAAAATATATAAATATTGATGTGATAAAAAATAATAATAATATAATAAATTAAAAAATATAAAATTAATAATAGAAATTAAAAGTTAAAAATGTAATGTTCATAAACGAAATCTTGAGAGTATTTTAAAACCTCCACGTTTTGAAAATTCAACGCTTTTGACATGTTTTACATGTGCGCATTTTCACAAAACCATGGAATCGGTATACAGTTTCGTTACTGTCGATTTCTTGTAAATACTTTGAGATTTTGAGGGCATTGGCGTCTTTTCCTCCGAATCAATAAAGATTTTCTGGTTGCATTTCAAACGAAAATTTGAACTGCAGTCACTTGTATTCTTTTATCTTTAAAAGAGATTTGTGTCGAAGAAATTAAATTAAAAAAATTTTAATTTTATCTAATCATACGTTTATGTAAAAATTTTTTGATAAAATTTAATTTATTTAAATAGTTTATTTAAAATAGAAGTTTAAATTTTAATTTTAATTTTTCGAACGAAATCTCTCTATTCTATTCTACCAGACATTCTGCAACCTTCAAATCTTTCAAAAAGTCTACTTCACTTATAGTTAAATTTTAAAATACATTAACTTTTTATTTTTTAAAAAATAAATTCAATTTCATCTAATTCTGTCACATATACAAATACTATAATTTTAAATTTTATTCAATTCAACTAAACGTGCAATCACATTTGTGTTAAATTTAATTCTATCAATTCAATTTTAATTGATAAATGAATTATTAAAAATTTATTTTTATCTAATTTTTTATACAAAGACCCAAAAATTAATATAAAATCACAATTTGTGTCAATAGACTAATGATGTGATCCATTTTAAAATGTCACCATGAGAGGAAAAAATAATTTGAATTATATTTTTGGGTTAAATATTTTTTTTTCAATGAGGTATATTAAAATTAAGAAAAAGTAAGCTCTAGTTATGTAACCACAGAGTTAGACATTCTTCTATTCCAAATCTTTCTTAAAGTTAATTAAGGTATGCTTAACCTCAATTAAAATATGAGAAATTATATATTGTTTACATGAATTGCATGTTGTAAACGAATTTTCAATATATTGTCTCTACATGATAATATATTGTTCATTGCATAGTAATTTCAATATATCATTTTGCAGCTAGAATGATATATTGAATTTACAAAAATTTCAATTACATATATCATGTTGGTATAGTTTGATTCTCCCAAAGAACATAAATTGGAAAATGATGCAGGGTTAATTGATGACATGATTTAATCATGTCAAATTAAACAAACCTGATTATACTTGACTTAACATATAACATTTTGTATAACCTGATTAAACACAGATGACATTATGTTTTATCAGACAAAAATGATAAGGAAAGATACGACAGAAAATTGTGAGAAATGGAAGTGATGGAAAAGTATAAAACTGTTAAGGATTTTTGTTTATGTATAAAAAATTGATTAGAATTAAAATTAAGTGTTTGTGTATTTACAAAAATTATTAAAAATTTAATTAATAGAATTAGTAAAAAATTACATTGAGTTGATATATTCATTTAAAATGTTATTTGCTTTATAGAAAAATACATTTTGTAATAATAAATCAATGGTAATTTGGAGAGTTTGTGTATGTGGAATTCTTGGAAAATGAATTTATAGAAAATATATTTTTTATTGATCAAAAATTTAGTAGTATTTATGTAATTAGAAAATCATGAAAAATTTATTTTACAATGTAACCTATTTTCATATGATTTTTTGAACAAACTTTCAGACTCTTTGTTATAAATAGATAGAAAAGGATATCCAAACACAAATACTCAAATTTTGAAAAAAATTTAATTTTTCATATATACACAAACAAATCTTAATTTTGTAATTTTCCATCATATCTCTTTATTTTCATTTCCCATTAACTCTTAAATTTTTATCATTTCTTTTCTCATCATTTTTAGGAGAGTTTGTGTTCTTTAGAAATCTGTGAAAAAGAAAATCTTGAAATTTTTTTATTATTGAAATATTAAAAACTTAAAATATTTTAATTTTTTTAAAATTTTTTATAAGATATTCAACTGATCGTTATAAAATTTTTAATTTATAGATTTTAAAAATTTTAACCAATTTCGTTAAAAAAATTGAAACCCAAGGAAACCCGAAAAGTCGTAATATTTGTAAACGATGATGGCGTGCATGCAAAAAACTCCTATTTACGAAACGTCTCGCTCTTCGCCACAATCCGCGATCCTTCGACGACTCCATCTGCGGTTCGTACCTATTCGGCTCTTCCGGTCGTGCCTTCCGCTTCGACCTCAGCGAAGCTTTACCGCCACGGACTGCAACCGAGAGAATTTCGAGTGGCGATGGAAGGTTGGTTTTTGCTGGCCCTAACTCATCGGTTTTCACTTCTCGCTCATTGCCTCCTTCTTCTCTCTGACGTTTTAGTTGGCGCATGTCGATCGGTCTGTGTTCTGTGATGGGGTTTGAGGGTTATGGAAGATGAAAACTGCTTCCTCTTCCGTCTTGTTGCCTTTGGTACGTAGTTTTCATTCGACGGATATGTAGGTGTGAGATGCGAACGGTACAGGTGGATTTAGGATTTTTAACGTGGTGTGATACTGATCGAAGCACATTTTTATCTTAGTAAATTTTCAAAATATCGATCATGCATGTAAAAATTGTCAATTTAAAACTAGTAAACAAAAAATAAACCTAATGTTAATTAGCACATTAATGTCATCGATCCTATGAAATATTGTATATAAATCAAGTTTTTTCTGCTAGATGATTTCAAAATCAATGATTTAAAAAAACCAGAATAATTAGTCTTTGTCAGAGTTAGGAAATCCATTAGTTGATTGAAGACATGTAATGAAAACAACTCTACATTGCTTCTATCTAAATGACTAATATATTTAAGAATATAAATCATTCATTGTGTAAAGCTTAAACAAATTCAAAACATGAAGTACCACACTCTACGAATATAAGTGTATTTGTACGTGCCATTGGTCTTTATCATCCATCAGAAGATTTTACCACCACAAACAAATTCATTATGATGTCTTAATGCGAATGGGACATTTCATGAATAATATAGAACATTTATGAATTAAATAGAAAACTAATAGTTGGCTACAAAATCTTGATCAAGAACTACAAACGAAAATTTTAATATAATTTCTTTAAATTTAATTTTAAATTATATACAAACATTTAATGTCCAAACAATCAGGTGAACTTTGGAACTTGTGATGACTTCACTAGAGATTAGAGACATTGGGGCTGTCAAATGTTTGATTTTGTTTCATCTGTTCTCGTTGTGTTTCCAATGATTTGTAGGGATTAGTGAATAGTTCTTGCCGTGCAGACAGATGAAAGTGCAATTTTGCTAGAGTTAAGATATGATCTAAATAACTCATTGATCCATAACTCCAATCCCTCTTAAGTTGAAAAGTTTTTGAGATAGAAGAAGTTAGGAAATAACAATGAAAGAAACTGGAAACATGCACTCATAAGCACTCTCACTTGCATGGGAAAGAATAATTGTAGGAAAATAAGAGTGAGAAAATTTTATTGCACTAAACACTCATGCAATAAAATAAAATACAACTAGATGTACTCAATGATGTACCAGTTCTATCTCTCAACACTATCTTCAAACACAAAATGTAAATCCCCACAATTGAGAATACTACCCCCCTTTTATATGTAAGGGACACCATAACTCAAACCTCAAGCATTATAACTCCACTTACTCCATGAGAATCATGGAGAAAAACTCACGGAACTATTCTCTTGCGAACTCATGGATTAAGGGAAACACACCTATAACCATGACTAAGACCCACACCTACAAGCTTCCAAAAGAATGACCTTGTCTTCTGATGGAAACAAGGCACCCATGTGAGAACCCACTTCCTTTCACAAAATAGGGCTCTTGCAGAACCCAAACTGTGAACTTGTCTTCCTTAAAGAAACCTGAATCTTCTGCATCCTGAAAAATCACATGATAGGACATCTACAAACCCATCACCATGACTCATCTTTCCCTTACACACTCAGCTTTACGAGAACCACACCACATAAATAAATGCAAATGAGTCTTCTTGCGACCTTCGTGTGCCTATAGGAACCTTCTCCATAGAAACCCCGAACTGGTCAACCAACACATCCCAAATTCTACATTGTTCTCATGAACAGGTCTTCCCCATGTCAAACTCTTCATTCTCGAAGGTTGGATGTCAACACGAATTGGTCAAACATTCAAGCAAAGCCTCTGCTCGAACTTCACCCAAATACTCATTTTCGAACCTTTCAACAAACAAGTTGTCACATGGCCTACTAAATACGTGCCATGTCACTGAATCGTAGCACCTTCGACACATCAGTTGGTCTCATTGCCTTGTTGGGCTGGACACATCTTTTGGATGCATCACACCACCACTCGCTAACTCAGTATACCGATCGGTTGCACTATCTGATTGAGTCGAGCTTTCTCTAGTTGTACTATTCCACTGTTGCTACCCTGCTGGAACTTAGTACGTCAATTGACCACACTGTCTAGCATGCCACCCAACTTCGGTCATTGTTGCTACTCTTGTCAGATCATTGCTATCACAATTAGGCCAACTCTCTCCTTAGAAGTCTGCTAAACTCTGTTGGATATCGTTACTCCACGGTGCATTGATTTGCTTTCGATTCTTCATACTATTGGTCCATGGTGCACTATTTGTCCTCCAACTCTTTCAACCACATCTCTACACCTTTGGTATACTGATTGGTCACAACAACAGGTCATATTGGACCTGGACTCTGGTTGCACTACCACTGGTCGCACCATTGCATCCCAGCATGCTAAATTGTCTACACTAGTATATCGTTCAGTTAAATTGTCTAGTCACATTGAACCTAGTCCTTGGTATACCATGATACCCGTGAACAATACCAAACTTCCATCCCGTCGCATTAGACCTAAAATCTGATATACCGGACTTGTGACCAAAAACTGCAATTTTATGGTTTGATTCCTTTCACTTCCGAACTTTATACATAGCCTTCTCCTACTAATCCAATCACGAATCAGTCATGAATGGACTTAATGTAATTAGATGCATATCTTTCACCAATACAGCCATACTTCCTTTCAAGTGAATTAATAAGACCAGTTCATGCTTGTATTTTACAACTGATGGGAAAATAACATTTTGTGTTGATGGAGATAATTGGGCATGCCATGTTGGTTTTCCTAGTTTTATATACAAATTAATAAACTACAAAGAAAGTACCTGCAGCCTAGTCTTATAAGTATTATATGATTTGCCTTCAACTTTAAGTGACAAATTTCAGTTGTCGAGGTGAATGGACAATTCAGATATCTCTAGAAATCTCCTCAATCTTTTTATTGTAGGGGCTGAATTATTGCAACAAAATTGCCATTTCGCAATTAGCCAGTCCAGGTTCTTAACAAATCTGCTTGTGGACAATGCCATTCTTCACCTTCAGGTTACACCATGATCCTGTGTCACCATTATGTTTGCCATGATATATTTGTGAATCTATGTATTGAATCCTTGAATTCCAAAGACCTTTTTGTATCAATTTTATTGTTATAGAGTTGGAATGTATTTGTTTAGGTGCCTTGAACCTTGCTCTCATAGTACTACAGTTAAGAGATATCTTATACAAGTGTCCCATCCAACCATCATCGTCAGGAATCTCCCTGCAAACTGGGATATTGCTGAGGATTTTATTTTGCACACTGTTTGCATTGCACTTGCTCTCATCCTACCATTTTTTTCTGGGCAGTCTCATCGTACTATTCTTACAGGATGAACTACAGAAATAATGTGTGATTGTGTTCTCTTGCTTGGCATCTGTAACTTTATGATGTCACTCCTTGATCATTACGTTAACATTATTACCATTGAACTGAAATTATCATCAGTCTGTATGGATGTGTGTAGTTGAAATGGCTTGATTTTAAATTTACCATGTTAGAATAAATGACCAATCCATTATGCTTGTGTTTTGCTTCACTCCCAAATTTCCAAACCATTCTGCATCTCATTTCAGATTTTTTATACTTGCATCAATGAAAATTGTTGTGATTACAAGTGTAAATGGTAAATCCATAGATTATTATACCAATTTTTCCCAACAGCAGAGAAATGTTTGAAAATGATTGATGTTTACTTCAAAGAGACTTTGATGAAAAATCTTTTCTCTTTTCTTCACAAAAGGAAAATCATTTGTCTAGTTGATACAAGTATCTTGGCACAAGCTTGATCTTAACGTGTGTTGTAGTCTAATCCCCAATCAATCTATCCAACTCATCAATTACCAACCTCACCTTGATTCTTGATAAGTTACTCAAATCATACCATATAACTTGGACAAACTTGGTAGATGATGTTTAGATTTGATATGCACCACCGATTGGTTGCCTCTTACTGTCCACCATCTATTACAACAATGATTATAAATACCTTGCTAGTGTGTTCATACAAGATTTTGAATTTTGAATGCCTGGAGTTTGTCCACAAGTAACAATCATATAAACCTCCTAAATTCTGATCTCCACCTTTATTTTTTCAACCGATTCAAGTGTTGAAGACCCTTTGACCCCCTCACGCTAAGGATGACAATCAACGTCCAACCTCTGATTTGAACTTGGCTTACCACGAGTCACCACCACTCAACAGGCTTGTTGAGAGGAAACATGAGATCACTAGTGAATTTCTTTTTTTTTTGTCACTACAAGTCCAAACAAGCTCCAATCCAGCTTAGGGTTGAATGAAAATGCTTTACGTTTATCTCTTGCGACTTGTTAAGGAGGAAGTTTATTGAATGGAGAAGAGATTCACTAATCTAAAGAGCCATAAGGTTTGATTCCAAAAATGAATGAGTTTTATTGTGTCTTCCTTTCTTTTGGTCTTTGCTCGTGCACTTGGTGTGAATATATGCGAGGATGAGCATTAGTTTGTCATTATCCTCTATCCATTAGGTTTGTCGTTGGTTTTCGTGGTTCATTCTTATGAATTAACATATTCATCTTCCATTCCAGAATTCTACCTGATTTTTCACGTGGAAAGTGGATTCAGGTTTGTGCCTTCCACAGGCATGGTTGTCGAATGTTAGGATAGGTTGGTTATCCCCACGCCTTCCACATTCAAATGCTATCACTTGCTCTGTTATCACGCTGCTGCCTCTATAACATAAAATCTCTTTTGTCAAATAGGATTCATTGTGGAAGGGTGGAATCGCGTGTCTTTATTCCCTGTTTGTGGGTAATTAACAATTCCTACTTCACAGCATCCATTGACTTTTCTCATTCCACCTTTTATACTCAAAACTATTTTTACGAGCCATTTCACTTGATCATTTTGCGTCAGGGTAGGGAGAGCAAAAGTGCAGGTTTCCTGGAAAATGAGCAAAAGTGATACACGACAATTTGAAGCACAGGCGGAGGAAAACACGCAGGTCTGGTTTATGATGGACTGGAGCAAATTAAGTAATTCCAACGCTATTCTACCTTCCCAATGCTTGGCAGAAGAGTGTCCACTGACAACCCAGTTCAGTTGAGTGTAGGAGTGTAGCAGAGGGCTCTTGCTTGGTAGAGGTTTAGAATGAAGTTAGTTGTGTTTCGAATTTCCGTTCGTTGATGAAACTAGCTTGTTTTTGGAAAGATAACATGCAAGTGTTTGTTTTTATTTTACGCCAGAAGAGTTGATGCCGCCGTGGTTGAGGTGATGGGTGGACAGTGGACTCAGAATAGTTGAGATGCTTGCTTGATGACGTATCAGATGGGTCCGGTGTGGTGATGCCCAATCATTGAGGACATGCTTGTCCCATTCCTTATCTCGATTTGCAGGTATTTCCTTCTTCTACCACCGTATTTGGGAAATCGCATATTCACAAATTGTGCGGTCCTTTTTCACTTTCTTCCTGTACCATATATTTATATTCATATATATATATATTTAAATGTACATGTACTACAACCGGCGACATTTTTATTATACATGTATTTAATTATTATTATTATTATTATTAGAATATGTAGTTGATAAGTGGTGGTGGCTTGAGGGTGGTGCAAGCTTTTGGAAGATCTTCTGACCAGGAGCAAGGATGGCGAGGGGGTCGTATGCAACTTTCCTCTGGACAAAGGTCTCCCACCTGTCGCCGAAGTGGGCCTTCCACTCCTCGACTGTGGTGTAATGGGGCAAGTACTGCTTGGCTGAAATGCCGGCTTTCCTGCACAAGTCCAGGATGCGGCGGTTCTGTTCGAGGGTGTCGTCCAGAGTTCGGCGGTCCGACATGGATGGGAGAGCTGATAGGAAAGCGACCATGTAGAAGATCTCCTCTTCTGGGATTACGGCGGACGTCCTGTTGTCCCACCTGCGGCAGAGGAAGGCATTGATTGAGAGAAGTGTGGTGGGATCACACCGTTACAGATGGGATGCATGCTGTGCTATTTTTATGTGTGTTATCTACTATCGATACTTGGATTTGTCGGCAGGGTATATGATGATGGGCCCGTTGCTGCTGTGGGTGATTATTTTGCCGAAGACCTCGTCGGCGAAGTCGCGTATTCTCGTGCCGGGCACGAAGAGGTTCAACCACGGGTGGGGGACGTCCCACAGGCCTCTCGCTTTCAGGGTCAGCTCGGAGGCACGGACCCTGTCGAGAAACTCCACGTAGGAGACCTCCGAGTGGAACATCGTCGACGGGATGTGCCGGAGCTTCGACAGCGTCGTGTTGACCACCTGCAACAAGAGGAAAAGGAAAGTGTCGCGCTCAGTGGGGGTGGTGGGGGGTTGGAGCACAGCGGCGCCGTCGCCGGCGTGAGGAAGAGAGTCTTGCCAGGTTCATGGAGCTGACGTCGTCGTCGGAGTACAAGTTCTTCGTGAGCTCGAGGCAGAAGAGGGTCTTCCCGCCGGATTCGAAGTTGCTGGCCTGGTCTGCGTGCTGTGGCTTGAGGAAGGACCTCCAGTTGTTGAGGATGCCCTTCCGGTTCTTTATGACGAACCCCTCGATGTAGTCGAAGGTGGTTTGGTCGCCGGAGATGAGAGTTTCCTGATCCTCCGCGAACACGGCGAAATCGGAATACAGAACTCGTATCCATCTCACCTGCAACAACCACCACGTATACAAAATAAGGCCACGTTCGTTCACATTTGACGGTGTGGCGAGTCGCCGGCGGAAGCTACCTTCTTCGGCGGCGGTTCCAGGGCAATCCTTGCTTTGGTGATTATCCCGAACTGACCAAGTCCGCCCAGTGCGGCGAAGAAGAGATCGGCATTACGGTGGGGCGAGCAGTTCACCACCTCTCCCTTTCCTGCAACCAAGGGTTATTAGGGGCGCCGTGTCGACCACAACGTGAAGTTCTTGTCGGACCTACCGGTGACGACCTCCAGCTGATGGACGTTGCTGATCTGGGGCCCGTGCCTGAACGCCTGCCCGCTGACACCGGCGTTGGACAGCGTCCCCCCGACCGTGAGGTGGAGGTAGTCCGTCCATGACCTCGGTGCAAGCCCATGCCTCAGGGTGTGGTGGAGGACGTCGATCCACAGCGCTCCGCCGGAGACGTCCACGTAAGGCTCGACGTCCCTGGCGCACACGTTGACCTCCCCCTTCCCGAGCGACTCCATCATGACGACGACGCCGTTGGGAGCCTGGGCCTGACCATGGAGCGAGTGTCCATGCCCTCTGGCGGCGACCGTCAGCTCCGACCGCCCACCCATCTCGAACACGTGCCTCACCAAGGACGACACGTCCGACACCGTCCTGGGGTGCATCACCGCGTACGGGAAGAACCAGTGCCGGTTCCCGAAGTCGCCGGCGGCATGGAAGAGGTTGTGGAAGGCGATGGACCCCGCCAGCCTTAGGTCCGCCAAGGTGGAATGCGTGTTTGGGTGGGAGGTGTGCATGGTTGTGCTGCCGTTCATCAGCAGCACCACGAGGAGGCAGAGGAGTTTGACGCTTCTCCTCCGCGGCCTTCCCATTTCTGGCCCGCCCACAACCCTCGATCCCATCGTGCTGAAGTAGATAGAGGTGGTGTTGGGAGGGGAGGGGAGGGGAGGGGCGGCAGAATTTAAAGGGGACGACGAGGGGCCGTTGATGGAATGCCACCCCCTCGGGTCCGTCACTCATCTGTCCATCCTTACCTTTCCTGTTGGTGGAAGACGCAAATGTAAAGCAAGTTCGTTAGCTAAAGGCACGGAGTTATTTAGAGACACGAAAGGAGTGGAAACAGACGTCTCTCTTTTCTCAGCGAAGCATTATTTATCATATCTTTACCACCAGACTCTTGATCTTATTCTTTCCTATACTTTTTCGCCCGAAATCTTGTCTAACCTTGCCTGACACTGACAAATCTTGACGTACCCTGCAGTTAGGGTGATATAAAACCGATATAGACGCACCATGTCCTAAAATTTTCCATATCTGGGATTACACCCGAATCATGCCTTATTGTTTTTTATTTATATCATAAATGCAGAATTAAGTAAGTTAATATTTACGTTTATTTTTAAATTGTATGATATACATAAGTGTCTTTTATATCTTTTAGTGTAAAATATTAAAATTATTTAATAAATATTATTACCGTAGATTATTATAATATATGGTAAAAAATTAAAATATATGATAAAAAATTCTATAACAAACACGTCCTAACAATCTTGTATGTATATGTTGTTGTCATGCTATGTTACGTCTGTGGTGGGTCTGCCCACAATATTCAATTGTCCGTAAAAAGACCTGCTGGTCTCTGTGTGCTCTAGCTTGCCGGTAGAGACGAACGTCCACCACGGCACTCTGGTCCGGAACATGAGCTTACCAGAGCTCCGGCTGGAGGTGGAAGGAGAAGGAATGCTGAAATAAAAAGGACAAAAAGAAAGACGGGTGAAAGATGCATGCCAACTATCACAATCAAAATACAAAAAGATAGAGAAGAAGCTTAAAATAAATAACTAAATAAATAGATGTAGTTTCTGTTCAATTTAAGTTATTTTTTTAAAAAAAAAATTCAGCTTAGCTTCAAACAGTCAAAAGAAAAAGAAGAGAAGAGAAGATCAAACGGAACAATTCCCAGTCAACATAACGTGAAAAATGGGAGGCCAAGCCGGTCAAAGAAACGGAGCACCGACGGACCGACCTCTCTGCAACTTTTGAATTCCACCCACCGAAGGCGGTGGAGCCGCAGGTACGCGCGTGTGTGTGTGTACGGGGGATGATAGTGCTGTCGCTTCCATCAGGCCGAACTGGGCCGGCGCCGATCGTCTTCTCTCGGGTGTGGGGGGGGGGGGGGGCGGCGGCAATGGGTCTCTCTGATCAACAGTCGCCGGGACCCTGATTGGGGGTTCTCCTTCTCCCCTCTTCCTCCTCTCCCTTCACGTGGGGGCCCGGGTAGCGGTGGGTAGGGGACCTCAATGGGATTGGATTGGGTTCATGTGACCCTACTCGGTGCTGGACCAATGAAAGTGGTCTTCTCCCTCGTCTCTGCTTCCAGAGAGCTTCCTGTTCCGGCGCGAAAATGGAGATGTGTGTGTGTGTGTGTGTGTTTAATGCGGCATATGATATGTTCCTAACCCCTCATCACACAAGCGATCTTGGATGGCACGGCGTTAGGGTTTTGCCCGGAGCATTCAATTTCGAATCTGTTCTCAATGATGCTAAGGCCAAGGAAACGAAAGCTAATTCTCCGGTGAAGTTATTTTTTCGGTAATATCTAATTTTAAATCATATTTTCATATATAAGAAATGATTCAACAGAGAAAGAAAGAGTAATTTAATACGGGTATTGTGAAAATTTAAATAAAAACATCTATAATTTTTTATCAAAGTAAAGAAAAAGAGGTCTTTATTGAAACCATCAAGTATATTATTTTATACATGTGAGCTCAATAATACTAATTAGATGATAGAGATTATTAAATTAAATGATCTAAATTTAATTTAGATTATTAAATAAAAAATATTACTAAAAAAATAACTTTGGTGACGTCACTAAAAAGTATTTTTTCTTTTATTAACAAATATTTAAATCGAAGATTTTAAAATGGTTAAGAAATCTCACAACCAGGATTAATTCTTAAGCATCCGTTAATTAAACTTTTTTTGCCCTTTTTTGTTGGTGTGCTTGCTTCCACTCCCTACCGTGGGCTTGTGATTCCATCAATCAATCACAATTGAAGATGCGCGCTTTTTGCAATTTTTCTGTACACCGTCCTTTGCAATTGCAGGAAAGACTCTGGTTTTTTTAAAGATATTTCTAATGTTTACACTTTCAAGCCGTCACTGAAATTTTTCTATTAACAGCTACAGAAAAATCATCACCGGGACCTTTAAAAAAAAGCTTTACAGGAACTTCCCAACCACAAGATACTACTTTTAATCTTGTAAAAGAAATAAAATAATTAATCATCCAATTTCATTTCAAAAAATGAGGATTTCAACAGAATTTTTTTCTGTTTTTAACCAGAAACATTACAATTATATAGCTGTTATTTTTTAAAATAACTGGTTATCATAGTTACACAGCTTTTTTTGTCTAAATCAAAATTAAACGAAGCTCATCTTTAATGACGGATAAAGACTATCTATAATAAGACTCTTGCCTTACCTTGACAAATATTGATAACTATAATAATCATCACATATGATGTCCGTCATTATAGAATACATATAAGATATTAGTACCTATAATAACAACTACGTAAGTCTATTACTACATGTACTTTACGGTGACTGATGTTAAATTACATTTATCATTTATATCCAAGATTCCTTGCGGTGTGATATTAATCATGAAGTATTGGTATGTGGATAGAGGAAGTTTGATGATCTCAAACAGAAATTATTTCAATAAGCACTTAAGCATCATTTGAAGTTAATTTCAGAAAGTTCTTAAAATCACTTAAATGTTATTATTATTTGACAAATTTAAATGTATAAACTTCTATTACATTAATTATCATATAATTTTAATTTTATTTACAAAATTAACTTTAACTTTAATGTTAGTTGAAACTCTTCTCAAATACAACCTTGAGTTCATCACCACTAGTGAAGTAATATATATTCTAAGTGCAATGCTGAAATACTAAAAACACGGAAGAATATCAAAATGATATTTCAACCATAATTTCTAAAGTATGCCAAAGGTACTTTTGGCGGACATTGATTTTCCACCGCTGCGTGTGGAATCTTCTCCTCCTTTGCCTTTCGTGAAATGGGGTGGAGGTAATTAAAATCGCTTTCTCCTTCTTTTCATCCTCGTCTTCATCTCTCTTTTTTTTCCCTTCTTTTTGAATAAATGTTTGATTGTAATCAGCATGTTAAAATATTTTAGTATCTTTCAATAATCATTACCAACAATCACAGGAATATATGTTAATTTGCATAGAAATGTTGTAATTAATCAACATCTATTCTTAACCAGGCTTATGCACTGTACCTAAGGCAAAATTCTACTTCATCGAGCAATTTACAAGCATGCAGTATGAGATCCTGATATTTATATATAATGTTAAAATTTAACTTAATTGGTAATGAAAAGATCGATGAGTACCAATACAGTACAAATTAAAACCCAAAACCTCCACATTTTACCATCTAATTAGCAAATACATGTTTATTCTCTTCGGATCCTCTTTCAAAAATAACATGTATGTGATGAATATAATTAATTAAAACAGGTACTGAAACAGATGATAAGATAAAAATTTAGATCAATCAACTTTAGACAGACCATATATTATATGTATACTGAAGACAATATATATATGTGTGTGTGTGTAGGATGGATGGGAAAGTACTTAAGGGGCTTGCAGCAGCACTTAGTGGCAGACACATCCTACCATGCCCTTGCCCTTCCTTTATTTCAATGCCGGTCTTTGTTTGATCAATCAACTAATCAAGCCTGAGTCCTGGGGCTGTAATGGCAGGCACATATATGGAATGTATATATATATATATATGATATGCATGTAGACCTAGCTAGCTAATTGTTCCTCTTGGTGGAACCAATCGATCATATGTATCTTTTAGGGAGAGCCATGGATAGGGAGCAGGAGTGCTGTCCCTGATTAATTGATTCTCCAGGTCGTTTGTTAATTATTATAATAGATTATATCTGTTAATAAGGTGAAATGAGATTTTATCGTACGTTATTAGTTATATATAGTAATTATAATAGAATATGATAAATAAATAGTAATTATAGCCGTTTCTTTTATTATAGCATTAAAAGTAAAATTCTAAAAATACCTTTAATCATTGCACACAAATTGAAATAAACAGAATAAAATATGTAATTTTCGAAAAATATTTATTGTATACCAATATATTAAAGAAATCTTTACTGTTTCTGTAACTATGTTACTTATTTCGTAGTTGTAACACAACAAATAGAAGAATATTAAAAACGACTTATAATTTATTGATACGATAATTTGACTGTGACATTGATTTGTTTGCATATGTATTTTCTATATTACGAAATTTCATTGTATGATATTTATTATTAAATAAATAATTTTCATTGATAAGGTAAAATTGGAATATGAATATGTTGATAAAATAAAATTCATTCGTATTAATGTAAAATATTAGATAAGTACGTGGATTGTAACTGTCATTTGCAATACGAAATCTTCGATTCATAGAGTTTATCGTTTAATTTTGTAATATCAAATAAATATTAATAAAAAATAAAATTGAATCTAATATCACTGTAAAAAAAATGACAGACAAAATAAAATACAAACTAAGAAAAATAAAATAAAATATGTAATTACTAAAAATATTTGTTGTATACCAACATATTAATTCAAATTTTTACTATTTTTAAAACTATCGTTAATCGTAACATGTCAAAAGTTAAAATATTAACCACAAAAAATGATTTTCCAACGTATTGAACTTATTTTTACTTTCATGTAACTATCATTATCGTAATTATAACGCAAAAATATAAAATATATTAATTGAATGATACGATAATTCATAAGATTTTTTTATATACATTTTTTATCGTGATATTATAAAAAGGTTTCTACGTAAATTTCATTATATGATATTTAATAATAAATAAATAATTATTAAAAGTAAAATTAAAATATAAATATTTATTTAATGACATATGAATTTTTTTTTATAAAAAAAACTCCACATTGAATTTCGTGCCAGGGGCAGAATCGCGGCGACCCACCACACCCTGCGGTCCCTGCCACGCTCCGTTCGCAAACAGGGGCCCAATATACATAAGTATGGTCTTCGCATCTGGTAGCGAAAGTACACAGCATTAATTATTACTCTAACGACGACATGACCTGCATAGCCATTAATTAGCCAACAAATTAAAGCAAAAGCCTTGGATTAAAACGTGCGTGGGTGGTGCAAAAAGAGAGGGTTAGGCGGAATCCACGTGAAGATGGGTCTCTTTTCATTCCATACATGGAAGCGCTCTCTTTGCGGCAAATTATCAAACACCTTGGCGACATGTGATTCGAGTGCATGTTCCTCCTTATCCTCCACGCTGGGATGAAATGTACGCACCCCGCATCCAAATCCAAGGAACAACTAACAAGAGTGAGGGGGGAGAACCCTAGAAATCTGGAATTTTTGGTGGACCAGCTGATTCCATCGACGTCCACGTCTCACACGGATGTCGACTTGACGAGGTGTGCGTTTGCGCTGTGCCCTCGGTCAAAAGATCGTCGTACGTACCAACCACCTGGGAAATCTGGCTCCCGTCATTTCTGATGTGTTGGTTTAGTACCTGGAATTAGATGGGGGCAGATTTTTTTTTATTTTTTATAAATAATATATAATTTATGATATAAATATTTTAATATAAAATATTACCGTAAACTATTACGATCTACAGTAAAAAAAAAAAGTACAATGAAAAAAACTTAAACAAATAATGCCTTTGATTTTCTTTTTATTATTATAAATCCCCGGTCTTTTAGGTTTGAAGTTTCTTTGAAAAATAATAAAAGAGACAGGACCAAAAAATAGACAAGCGAGAGATAAGGTGAAATAATAGAAAAACAAACACCTGGGGGTCGATTTCAATCTATTTCTAAAATTACTTTTAATTATTTGTATATTTAGAATTAATAAGAAATCATATGAAATGTATAAATTTTTTTAAAATATTTATTATTTTATGTAAAAATTTTAACATATAAATTTCTATTATCTTAATTATTATACAATTTTAACTTTACAGACGAAATCAACTTTAACTTCAATTTTTATCTAATCACCTCTTGAAAATCAACTGGACTTCTCGGAAGAAGGGATGCCCCCATCTACCAACATTAATTACCAGCTACAGGCAATTATTCAATTAATATGCAGCTTGGAGCTAATCCAACGAGAATAATTGGTGTCTCAACCTCGATTTGAAGACGTTCACGCATATCTCTGATTGCCAGTCAAAAGCAGGAACCTTGCCTTTTCATTTCAGTCACAGCCCACCACTGCTTTTTCTTTCTTTGTTTCCTTTTCCCCCTCTGTGATGGCGATGTTTGTACGTGTGTTTGGTTCCGTTTGATAAAAAATCATTCCTGTAGTTATAATAATATAGACATTTTTTAATGTAATTTTTTTATACATTAGAATCCTTGGCATGACTTGATATATAATGATTATAATTCAATCGACAATATGTGCTGGGTGTTCAACGATCTTCTCTCAACAGGCGTACACGTAGAGCGTACTTAATACAAGACATTCTAACTTTGATATCACTTATCAAGATTGAATGCTTCTACTAAGCTAAAATATTAAGATAATAGCAATAGCTTTTCAATTCTTTTTAAGACAGTACAGTACTTATAAGTCTGTATCGAGTGTAACTCTTGACCATTCGATCTCCAACTTTCGGTCATGACTCCTCTGTCATAGTAAATTATAAGGCATCTCCTCAAGTGCATGTGACTTAATTGAAATATGTCGAGAAAAATATATACTAGACATCCAACATATCAAACACAATGCAATGTTATAAAACTTAAGTTCAATCACATCTTTACAACGTAAGATTTTTATAGCGCAACACTCTACTCCTACGTGTGTCACCTTCTTTTAGCTTATAAGTATGTTACAGGCAACGAATTATATATTCCAATATCATGTTAAAATTCATTTTAAAATGAATTAATATGAAAACAAAACAAAACGTGATATCGTGAAGTTTGGATTCGACCACTACAACAGTTTTTAACTAAGGAATCATTTTGTTACGGTTCCAACGTAACAGGATTTTTTTATACAGTTTTTTCTTATTTTTTTTGTTATGGTATTTAATCATATTAATATTAAAAATATAATTTTTAATGTAATTTTTTTATATTTTCCAATGTCATCTATTTCATTAAGTAACAAGAAGATAAAAAAGTCATTACTTATTTGTTTCAAGAATTTGAAAAATCTATTTTTTTTTCATAGGGGTTGGAGGCAGAGGAAGACAGATCCAGCAGTGCACGCATGACCTAACGAGAGAGGAGGAGATCGAAGAAGCCAGCGAGACAGATCCAGCATGCATGTCTGTCCGGCTGACGGCTGTGGATCGGCGACGGTCCACTACGGTCTACAGGGACATTCTCAGAGCATGGTAGGGCCGACGGCCGACGTAACTCCACGTAAAGCAGCCGGAACTACGTGCCACCGGCGGCAGATCCGCCGCTCCTACTTAATTAATTAAAAGCTGGCATGCACCAATCAGCGGAGTGCGGTCAAACAGACCCTCCATTATTCGAGGGTGTCTGTGGTGGTGGTTGTCGTCGTTGTCTTCGTCTTCTTCGTCGCCGGACATCATCGTCCTCGTGGTCGTCGTGGTCGTCGCCCCCACCCGGCAACGCCGCATGACCGGCCGAAGTGGTGGAAGGCCAGGGAAGATCCCACATCGGTCGACACCTCTCCTTATCCTATGTAATGTATCTGTCACTTTTTACAATTGTAAACGGTTGAATTTTGCCCGGCTAGTTGTCTCCCACCAGATAGGCAATGATCTGCTACTTATTCCATGATTTCTTCATTTAATAGGTCGGTCTTCTTAAAGTAATAAAAAATAATTAGAATTTTCACATTTTTTGAAATACTGAAATTTTAATTTTTTAAAAAAATTCTTTTCTATGATTTCTACGAAAACAAATTGCCCAAGAGGAGTTTGTGCCATCTGAAAATAGATGAAAAAAAATAAAATATTTTTATTATTATTAAAATATTAAAAATCTAATATTTAATTATTTACTCCGTAATTTCTTCTTCTAACAAGAATTTTTAAAGTAATGGAAAAAATCTAAAATCCAAAATCTATATTTAAAGTAATGAATTTTATTTTTTTTACATTTTTCGAAATACTAAATTTTTTTTAAAAATGTTTAAAATTTTACTTTTCCAATGTTTCCAGGAACACAAATCTCCTTTAGGGAGTTTGTGCCCTTTGAAAATTAATGAAAAGAAAAAAAAATTTTATTGTTGAAATGTTAAAAATTTAGAATATTTTAATTTTTTTAAAATTAAATATAAATTTTTCAAAATTTTCATAAAGTGCAAAAATAGTATCATAAAATTTTTTATTTCTAGATTTTTAACATTTCAACAATAAAAAATTTTCAAATTTTCCTTTTCATTATTACCAAATGACACATTTCAAAAATAAATTTAAAATCAATGAAATTAACTACCAACAGCATAAAAATGCAGCTTTTTTAATTTTGATAAAAATTTTATATTGATAATGATGTCTTATTGATTTATAAAATCAATAAATTTAACTAACAACAAAAATTATCAATAAAATGATATATTATCAATTTTTACAATATTTTAATTTTTATAAAAATTGCAGATATTATTGTTTTTATCTATTAAGATAATTTTTGTTTTAAATGTATAGCTGATAGATTATTAGATTACGATTATCACCTGTACCGAAAATCTTAAATATAATCGCACAAAGGTTAATTATGAAATTCATGTTTGATTATGGTTTT
>JAMKPZ010003774.1:0-32702 GCA_024699675.1 Amphibolis antarctica | reverse complement strand
TCCTTGCTTCAAGCTCGTGGTGATAGCACATCTTGAAGAGGAGCTTTGGCTGCTTGGTTGCGTGGAGCTTGTGGTTGAGAGAGGGCAAAAATCCGGGTTGCCCTAGCCGTCAAGAAGGGGGCCGTGAGGTGAAGTGGTTGAAGACACTCAAAGAGGTAGGCTATAGCTCCCTTTCTCCGTGCTTGGTGCTGTTGGAAGCCATTTCCAACCAAGGATGAGGTGGTCTTGATGTTGTTGAAGTCTCCTTGCTACCACCAACCAAAGGTTTTGGAGTGAAGGTTCTAACCCTTGGCTATCCTAGTTACTTATCTTGTTTTGTATCAATCTTGTGAGGTTGGATCTGTGATTTCAGAATTTTACATTTGTATTAGGTTAGTGTAGTTGTTGTTTCATTATAGAATTCAGATGGTATTTGATGTCATAAAAAACCAAAATTATATGTCCCTGATATTAGAATTATTCTATGTGTGAATGGATGGATGAATGCTTGAATGGTTTATCTTGTGAACTATTTTGAATCCAAGTTTTTATCGAGTTTTTCCAACTCATTTAAAGGCACGTCCCAGGTGTTTTGAGGCTTGTTTCCTACTAAAAAAAGGATGTTCTTAGGTGGGTTTGTTAGCTGGAAAATATTGGTTCAATTTGAGAAAGTTATAGGGAAAGAAAGGGGTTGTAGTGATTGAAAAACTGCATTTCGGATTTCTATTTTGTACCCTATTTTCCCATGTTTTTATTGAACGTCTTGGACTGAAATTGCCGTATTTTAATAGCTTGTTGAGTGCTTGAAAAGCTCTATTTTATTTCATGTCAATTGGATGCATATGGAGTGAGTTATAGGCATTTCAAGTGGATTGCGCTTGCAACTAGTTATTGCAGTTTTTTGCATTTTGAATTCCAAACGTTTGCGGGAAATAGAACTATTGCTTGAATGAGATTTAGTTCCCATTTCACTTGATGTTTTCAGACTTCCAACAATTTGTATTTCAATGCTGTCATTGATTTCTATAACCCAAATCCTTGTGGGATCGATCCGTACGCGTCGTGTTATTACAATAGCACCGTGCGCTTGTGGTTTAATTTAGCGGTATTAAAAACACCGTACAAGTTAATGGCACCGTTGCTGGGGATTCGGTGTTATTTAGTTATTTGAAGTGTTTTGAAAACTCTGAGTTTGTTGGATATCTTAGAATTGTATTGAACCTTTCAAGTGAAAGTTATTTCTATTGTGCTTGATTGTTAAAAACTTCATTAAAATATTTTCTGTTACTTTGTCACTTATTGTTATTGGAATTTTTTATATTGTGATTCGGTAGGCTTGAGCATATTGTAGAAGTTCCTTTTATTAGTTACATCTTGCTGTTTAGTAGTGTGCATTCATTATTAATTGAAATCATTGTGGTTTTTGAGTTACATTGTCTTTATTTGTTAAAAGTGGATCCCAATGATTTTTATTCTTATTATCAGCATGTGAATGAAACTCCTAGGTGTAATGGGTGTAATTTAGTGGGTTGTATAGAACAGGACTGCCCTTTTGCTTGGTTCCAAAGCAATAGGAATCAATCAAACATTAATCAACATAGGGAACTTAGGCCTTCTTGGGAGCATATTCCACCTAGTGAGGATAGTTCCATATCTATGATAAGGAGTGTGGCTCAGCTACAGGAGACTATGGCTAAAGTTGAACAAGAAATTGCTTTGATAAGAAGCACTAGCCAAGTTTATAGAGATTTGGTTATAGTCAATGAAGTAGGAGAGTCTTGCACGATAGGAGTAATAGAAGAAGAAGGTAGTAATCAAGGCATAGATGATAGGTTTAATCATATTGACTTTAGGAGTGAAGAGCAGAAGTTAGCCCATTTTCAGGATTATGAGGAGAACTATAAAGAACCCTTATTAGAACCTGAAAGAGTAGAACTAATGCCTCAAATTCAAGAAGATGAATTGGAGGAAGAATTGTTAGAAGAGGTTGAAAAGTTAGAGGAGTTGTGTGTGACTTGGAGTGTTGAGGATGTGTTAGAATCTTCCCCACCTAAGGCAATTTTTATTGAAAACAAGAAGGATGAAGAACCAAGGGATGTATGCATATCCCTAAGATCAGGTAGGCAAATAGAAAGCCCTAAGGAGTCAAGCCAAAATAGGGATGTGCAAGATGACCCTTCCCAAGTAGGGTGTAGGAACGAGACTTTAGAAGATCCAGGGAAAGAAGTAATAGAGAATAGGGATGCTTGCGAGGAAGCAAATCCGAAGGAGAAAATAGATGAGTTAGATGACGACATAGTAGTGGTGGACAAGGAGGCCGATGAGAGAAGAACTAGGGAAGCCGTAGTTGCCCCATTCCCACATAGGTTGGCAGATAGAAAACAGAATACCCACCCAAAGGCCATTAGAAAAAATTTTGAAAGAGTAGAAATTAACATACTATTGCTCGAGGTCATAGCTCATATTCCTAGTTATGCCAAGTATCTTAAGGAGCTATGTACTAGAAAGAGGGCTACATGAGTGGTCAAGAGAGCCTTTCTAGCCGAGACTCCTAGTTCTATCTTTTCTAGCCAATGGCCTAAGAAATTCGATGATCCAGGAACCCCTTTCATTTTGTGTGTCATAGGATCCACTAATATAGAAAGAGCCTTACTAGACTTGGGGGCTGGAATTAATGTCATGCCTCATTCAACTTATGAGAAATTAGGTTTAGGAGCCATGCAGGACACTAGTATTCTGATTCAATTGGCGGACTGGTCTATTAAAACTCCAATGGGAAAAGTAGAGGACATTTTGGTGAAGGTGCAAGAATTCATCTACCCAGTTGACTTCCTAGACATCGAGACACACCCTTCAATTAGAGGCCAAGTCCCATTGATATTAGGAAGGCCATTCCTAGCTACCTCTAATGCTGTGATAAATTGTAGGAATGGAGCCATGACCATAACTTATGGTGAGACAACCCTTGCTATGAACATTTTTAAACTAGACAAGGAAGTGAGCAAGGAAGTTCAAGAGAGTTTCAATGTGGATTTTCTAGAGGTGTTTGGCAAGGACGAGTGGGATAGTAAAGAGGAGGATGTGGAGGACGTGCTCTCAATTGGGAGTATGCAAGAAGAGAGGACAGAGCCTTGGGAGCACATAGAAGAGGTGTGCGGAGTCACCCCATTTGAATGTATTGAAGTTGTCCCTAGGAAGACTATGTCATTTGTTGAGCAACCTCCTACATTAGAATTAAAGAACCTCCCCTTAGGACTCAAGTATGTTTTTCTAGGTAAGGATGACACTCTGCCGGTGATTCTATCATCTACCCTCTCACATGAGCAAGAAGAGAAGGTGGTTGCCACCCTTCAAGAGTATAAACTTGCGATTGGTTGGACGATAGCAGATCTAAAGGGAATTAGTCCAGTGGTGTGTCAACATAGAATATTTTTAGAGGGTGAAGCCCAACCGAGAAGGGACGCACAGCAAAGATTAAACCCAATTATGAAGGAAGCGGTTAAGAAAGAGATTTTGAAATGGTTAGACAACGATATTATTTACCCAATCTCTTATAGTTCTTGGGTTAGTCTTGTGCAAGTGGTCCCAAAGAAATCGGAGGTCACAGTTGTTGAAAATGAAGATAATGAGTTAATCCCCACGCGAGTGCAGACTGCATGGTGCGTGTGCATTGATTATAGGAAGTTAAATGCTGCCACCAGGAAGGATCATTTTCTGCTGCCACTCATGGATCAAATGTTAGAGAGACTCGTGGGGCAGAAATATTATTATTTTTTGGATGGATACTCGGGATATAATCAGATTGCAGTAGCACCCAAGGACCAAGATAAGACTATGTTTACATGTCCATTCAGTACCTTTGTTTATAGGCGCATGCCCTTTGTTTTGTGCAATGCCCCTACAACGTTTCAAAGGTGCATGATGGGAATTTTTTCTAATATGGTAGACAAATTTTTAGAAATTTTTATGAACGACTTCTCTATCCATGGAGTGACCTTCGAGGAGTGCTTGCACTACCTCGAATTAGTACTTAAGAGGTGTATTGAGAAAAATTTGGTGCTGAATTAAGAAAAGTCACTTCATAATGGAGCAAGGAATTGTCCTGGGCCACATTGTTTCAAGTAAAGGTTTAGAGGTCGATCGTGCAAAAGTGGAGCTTATTGCCAATCTTCCTCCACCTAAGTCTATTAAAGAGATAAGAGCATTTCTTGGACATGCAGGCTTTTATAGGAGGTTTATAAAAAATTTCAGCAAGATCGCGAGACCATTGACTAACCTCTTGGCCAAGGAGCAAGTGTTTCAATTTGATGAAGAATGTAATAGGGCCTTTGAGCATCTGAAGAATGCATTGTCGTCAGCCCCTGTGGTTCATGGTCCTGATTGGGAAGCACCTTTTGAGCTAATGTGTGATGCTTTTGATTATGTTGTAGGTGCAGTTTTGGGGCAAAAGGTCGATAAGCTACCAAGAGTAATCTATTATGCAAGTAAGACTTTGAATGACGCACAACTTAACTGCACCACCACTGAAAAGGAATTCTTAGCCATGGTTTTTGCTTTGGAGAAGTTTCGTGCTTATCTTGTAGGGACGCACATGATCATATATACAGATCACTCCACCTTCAAGCACTTATTGTCCAAGAAAGATGCAAAACCAAGGCTTATTAGGTGGATTTTGCTACTCCAGGAATTTGATTTGGAGATAAGAGACAAAAAGGGTTGTGAAAATGTGATGGCTGATCACCTCTCTAGATTAAGTGAAGTACCACACTTTGACACAACCATTAGCGATACATTCTTGGATGAGCAACTTATGTCTATTGGTACAATGCCATGGTATGCAGACTTGGTTAACTACTTGGTGACAGGACTAGTCCCAAACCAAATGTCTAGCCAAGAAAAGAAAAAGTTGAAAGCTAGGAGCAAATATTTTTATTGGGAGGATCCCTACTTGTTCAAATATTACCAGATCAGTTGTAGTATTTGTATACAATAGTTGTCATTTCTTTTCTTATTATGATTGTTATATTTTGTTTTTTGTTATTTAACGCCTTGTTGTTGTTGTTATGTGTTTAACTTTTTATTAGAACAGGTTTGTTATTATGAAAGCCTCACAAGTATGCAGTTCTATACCCCATTTTATATATTTATGCATCACATTACACTATCACATTAGCATGTGCACCTATGCTCTGTTCTAGTATGGGAGAGGGGAGAACATATACCTTGCGATGTTATGTTGTTATGTTTTGTTATTGTGATTGTTTTGGCATATTTGTTTCTTTCTATCCGACTTTTGGATCCACTTTATGCCTTGTTGTTTATTACATTGGAGACAATGTAGATCTTTAGTATGGGGGAAGGAAAATATGCCACCTTTTTTTTTGTGATTTTGTTGTTTTTCATTCAATTTGGTGTTGATTTTTGTGATTTTGATTAGAATTCATGCTAGAGATTTTGCAAAGTTCATAAGTTGCTGTTAGGATTTATGGGACTTCCCATTTCTATGAGTGGTGAGTTCACCAAAGCTAAAATGTTAATGTCCTATATTAAGAGGTTCCTTAGAGGAAGATGAGCATTATGCTAGTTGTGTGTTGGGTGAGTCTTCCATATCAATTGAGCTTATGCCTTGTTTTGTTACATATACCCTTTTTGAGAGATCCCAAGCTAAGTGCCACAAATGCAAAAGAGGGTTGCCTCTTAGGTACCCTTTTTGGTGAGTCTATTAGGATCCTCCCAAACTTCTAAGAGTGTCTTTAGGATGTGTTTAGGAGAGTGTCAAGGTACAACAATTGATATACCAAGGAGTTTCTTTTTGGGGGTTATAGGTTTTTAGTTTTGGAGAAATAAAGTGTGTCTTTGTTTATACCATTTGTTAGTTTGTTTGTTTTGAAAAAAACAAAAAAAAGAAAAAAAAGAGAGAGATGAAAAAGGAAAGAAAAAGAGATTGAAAAAAAATATATATACCCATGAAAAATAGTTGAAAAAAAATAAAAAAAAAGAAAAGAAAAAGAAAAGAAAAGAAAGGAAATAAAGTAGAAAGGGGGGGGGGGGGGTCTTTGGAGTCACATGGGATGTGAGGATGAAGTGGGCAATAAATGACAACATTTCCTGTGTTGTATTCTTTTTCCTTTGAGAGTTGGTGTGTGTGGTATGTCAAGTGTTGGTACCTTGATTGCTCTGTTTAAGCATTTTCTGATAGCTCTCATATGAAGGGAGGGAGTTAGACACTACACGATATTGTTGTTATCATTGCACAACCTTATATTTGCATTTCATAGTCTTCCATGTGTAGTGAGGGTGAGAACTTCATGTATGCAAGGCAATAGGGCTCTTTTGATTGAGTGACTTCCTATATCGGCTAGTGTATGCTTGTCCAATCTAAGGGACTATGGAGTGTGAGAGTTGTGAGCCACCATCAGTGCCTAACGATCTTGATAGCCACAAGTGAACCTAGCAGGATTTCACATGAGTTCTAATCCCTTTTTGCTTGTATTCCTTTTGTTTTGTGTGTTCTGTGTTTCTTCTTGTTGTGTCTTATGTATTGAATTTTCATGGCTTTATTTTGCCTTGTTCTTTTTCTTTGTATTTGTTTTGATTTGGACTTTGTGGGTGTGTCCACTAAAAACCCTCCGGAGACAACACTCCGCCTTCAAGGCAGCTTGAAGGTTTAACAGCTTACTGCATAAGCTAAATGCAGTCGTCACGCATACGAAAAGGTGCATTACTTAGGATTTTCTTTTTCCTTTTTCATTATTGAGTTTTCGTTGTATGATCATCATGTTGCTTACTATCTTTTATTAGATTTATTGTTACTAGGGACTAGCAAGATTTTAGTATAGGGGATTTTGTGAAGTCATAATTTGTGCATTACACATATACTTATATTATGCAAATTAGAAGTGCATATATGATTATCATGCTTTACTAACTAGAATTGCATATAACTTTGGATTTTCATGAAATGCATGAATATGATATAACTTAAATAAATAATGCACAACTAAGACTTCAACTATCATTTAGCATTGGAATGACATGTAAAATAACATTCTTGATCATATCATACTTTATTTCATTGTGCTTGTAACCCTTGTGTGTTATTTTTGAAGGAATAATGTTGGGACCACATGTGCAACTTGGAAAGAATGAAAAATTGTGGACTCCTATAAATAGAAGGGGGAGGCTCACGAATTAGGGATCCCCAGTTCCTCCACCTTGAAGCAAATCTCGAGTCTCCCCTCTCCTCCTTCCCTTCTTTTTCGTTTCTGGAGGCCAAGGGTGTCGTAGCTCCTTCCTCTTGGCTAGGGCTTCTTGGAGGGACGCCGACCTAGACTTCCAACCTTCATCCGTGCTTCCTTGCTTCAAGCTCGTGGTGATAGCACATCTTGGAGAGGAGCTTTGGCTGCTTGGTTGCGTGGAGCTTGTGGTTGAGAGAGGGCAAAAATCCGGGTTGCCCTAGCCGTCAAGAAGGGGGCCATGAGGTGAAGTGGTTGAAGACACTCAAAGAGGTAGGCTACAGCTCCCTTTCTCCATGCTTGGTGCTGTTGGAAGCCATTTCCAACCAAGGATGAGGTGGTCTTGATGTTGTTGAAGTCTCCTTGCTACCACCAACCAAAGGTTTTGGAGTGAAGGTTCTAACCCTTGGCTATCCTAGTTACTTATCTTGTTTTGTATCAATCTTGTGAGGTTGGATCTGTGATTTCAGAATTTTACATTTGTATTAGGTTAGTGTAGTTGTTGTTTCATTATAGAATTCAGATGGTATTTGATGTCATAAAAAACCAAAATTATATGCCCCTAATGTTAGAATTATTTTGTGTGAATGGATGGATGAATGCTTGAATGGTTTATCTTGTGAACTGTTTTGAATCCAAGTTTTTATCGAGTTTTTCCAACTCATTTAAAGGCACGTCCCAGGTGTTTTGAGGCTTGTTTCCTACTGAAAAGGGGGTGTTCTTACGTGGGTTTGTTAGCTGGAAAATATTGGTTCGATTTGAGAAAGTTATAGGGAAAGAAAGGGGTTGTAGTGATTGAAAAACTGCATTTCGGATTTCTGTTTTGTACCCTATTTTCCAACTCATTTAATAGCTTGTTGAGTGCTTGAAAAGCTCCATTTTATTTCATGTCAATTGGATGCATATAGAGTGAGTTATAGGCATTTCAAGTGGATTGCATTTGCAACTAGCTATTGCAGTTTTTTGCATTTTGAATTCCAAACGTTTGCGGGAAATAGAACTATTGCTTGAATGAGATTTAGTTCCCATTTCACTTGATGTTTTCAGACTTCCAACAATTTGTATTTCAACGCTGTCATCGATTTCTATAACCCAAATCCTCGTGGGATCGAACCATACTCGCCGTGTTATTACAATAGCACCGTGCGCTTGTGATTTAATTTAGCGGTATTAAAAACACCGTACACCTACAACCACTGATTTTTTAACGAGGCACATGATTTTTATTGTGCACGTACTGTGAATAGTATTCGACATTTTAGGATTACAAATTTGACCTTTTTGGGAAGTTAACGTTAAAAGCCTAAAAATTTTGATCAACATTATTTTCTCTATGGCCATTACTCTACGACCTTTGGTCTACGGCCTGCAGTAACATTACAGCCATTAGTATACAGCTAGCTGTAACACTACGACCTTTAGTCTATGGCCAGCTATAACGCTACAACCTTTGTCTCTCGACAGCATCCTACTTGGCCACATGTGTCGACTATCGCCTCCCATAAGCTGGTTGCCACCTGCAACCACTAACTTTCCGCCTGACGCTCCATCCCGTAAGGCTCCACACAAACCCCAACAATCTCTACATCTTTTTAATCAATATTAATTAATTAAAAATCAAAAACCACCCACATTAATTTATGGTACTTCCGTAAATCTCATCCTTATATGCACGGATGTTTCATTTTTCGTAAGAGAGGATTTGCGGAAGTTTTGTTTTTAAAGGTTACAAGATTTACTTATAAATGTTTATATATTATAAAAAATATTGAAAAGATAATTATTGACATGTGAAGTTGTGTATTGCAATTTTAAATAAATTAACTCTTTTATCCGAATATTTTCTGAATTGTTTAATGTGTACGGTTTATCCTACACGGCCACATGTGTTAGTTGCTGCCTCCCATAAGTTGGTTGCCACCTGCGACCACCGATTTTCCGCATGACGCTCCATCCCACCTACAGCCACCAATTTTTTAACGAGGCACGTGATTTTTATTGTGCACATACTGTGAACAGTATTCAGCGTTTTAGCATTACAAGTCTGACTTTTTTGGGAAGTTAGCGTTAAAAGCTTAAAAATTCTAATCAATATTATTTTCTCTACGGCTATTACTCTACGGCCTTTAGTCTATGACCTACAGTAACACTACGGCCATTAATGTACGACCAGCTATAAAACTATGACCTTTAGTCTACAGCCTTTGCTTATCGATAGCATCCTACCCAGCCACATGTGTCGACTGTCGCCTCCCATAAGCCGGTTGCCACTTGCGACCACCGGTTTTCCACTTGACACTCCATCCCATAAGGCTCCACGCAAACCCCAACAATCTCTACATCTTTTTTAATCAATATTAATTAATTGAAAATCAAAAACCACCAATATTAATTTACGATACTTCCGTAAATCTCATTCTTATATGCACAGACGTTTCATTTTTCGTAAGAGGATTTGCGGAACTTTTGTTTCTAAAGGTTATGAGATTTACTTATAAATATTCAGACAACGATTTAAATCACTTATTTTTCATATATTAAATACCTTATTTTACTAAAGTAATGTACCTAATATTTATTCAACATTGTTAAACAGATGTATGTAACATGATTACAAAGATTACAAATATAACAATCACAAACCTAATTACAAGTCGAAGAACATGAATAAATTAGCTAACACTTGTTACAAGAGTTACATACAACATCATTACAAACATATAGTCATACAAGTCCATTACAACAACATGCTAGTTACAAGTCATACAAACATGATAGTCATATCTACTAAATTACAACATTACAAAAGTTTTTTCCAAACATAAGACTTGCTACATATTATTATGACGTACTCCTCAAAGTTACCCATTGTTCACAAAATCACCCCACATCTATCATACCCATTCTTCGCCATCTTCAACCAAGGAGTGTGTGACTAGGGTGGTTGCAAGCATAAGTACGTTTGTTTATGATCCTCTTTTCTAAACATTAGTAATCCAAAAACCCATAGCTCGAAGTTTGGCTCAATCCCATCTGCTTCCATTTAGTCCATGCAGCGTTGGAGTGATGTTGTTTGCATCTCGTGTACATTGGTTAAAATTGTCCAGATGCATGCAATGTCATCTCTTGCATCTGCTCTCCCTCTTTTAGTCCTCCTCTTAGACGGGGAGTTCACTTCCATCGTACGTGAATGTCCTCCCTTTCAACTAGTTGGAGTGGTATTCGATGGACTTAACGGTGGTTCATCTGAAAAGTTCGTGATTGTTAGTATATTTCAAACATCAAAATAGTGAAAATCATTTCATGAAACACATATATTTCAATTATTGTATAAAATATACCAGCAGGATTATATGAATCAGAAGTGCTACCATAAAGTGTTTCACATCGCTGCGACACCCTAGAGGGGCTTTGCCCTAAAAGCATACATTTCTCCCCTGTGGCACACGTACCTTCAAACAATCTTTCTAATTGATTGGCAAATTTCAATCTAGTCTTCCAGAACCTCTCACATTGTGGTTCACGCTATTATCACAATATTCAAATGTCACTAAGAAAAATACAAACATTAAAAAATAAAGCATAATATGTTGCATGTTAATAACATATGTAAAAGTACATACCAATTTAAACATCTCCCACCATTCATCACTTCCTTCATTCCAAGTTTCTGTAATTGAATCTCATCCAATACCCGTTTGGTTTGATAGTATTTTCCATAGCTGCCAATCTTTTCTCAACTTTTCAAACTTATTTTTAAGTTGAATTCGTGTTCTCTTTATGTGTGTTTGTTCTTCAAATACTTTAACTAACTGCTCATAACCTTTCTTGTTAAAATGAGCACCTAGCTTGTGACCCATAGAAGCAACATCAAGACAAATATCAATAAAAGTTGATACCAAATTGTCGTCTCAATCAGCACGTTGAGATGTAAGGGGTGGTTGACTTGGCTGTGCACCAGCCTTTGTTCTTCTAGCTGAACTTGTACTTGTATCTATACCAGTACGTGTACCTTGTTCATCAGAAAGATAAGCAACATACTGAGAGTAGTCTCATCTAGAACTATTCAAAGGTGATTATCAAGCAAATCATTAAAAATGAAAACAGGTAAAAAGTATGCAGCATCCCAGAATTCATATAAAATGTGCACTATCCCACGATCCACAATAAATTCATTAAAATTTTGCAACATCCCACAATTGGGCAACGACAAATATAACATTCAACTATTCATAACATAAACTACAAAAGATAAGCAAAAAGCACAATTCGTATAATACATAAAGTGAAAATGAAAATATGTAAGTTATGATGTCATGCACTAATTATTTCATCCCTAATTGTATCTCGCATATGCGTCATCTCATTGTCATCATACATTCTAACCGGTCGACACTCTTCTAAATTATGATGTTTTTCAATGTCCACAATCTTTCCTTGTTCCTCCAATGCATCGAAATCCACATTTGATTATTGCTTAATGATAAAGTTATGCAGAGTCATACAAGCAATTACCAATTTCACTTAAGTATCATAATCAAATGATGGCATTAGGTTCAGTAAATTCCATCTTCTCTTTAGAATTCCAAATGTCCTCTCAATCACATTTCTCAAAGATGAGTGCAAGTAGTTAAAATTCTCTTCTACACCTCTAGGTTGGGAGTGTTAAAACTCGGGTAAATGGTACCTTGTTGTTCTGTATGAGGCAAGAAATCCTTTGTAATTCAGATAACCAGAGTCTACAAGATAATATTTTCTGTACAAAACTCAAGTAGTGGAGAGGTGAAGTACGTTTTCAGGCATAACATGGGGCAGAATCAACAAGATAGTTGATATTTATGTAATAAGTAGTGTGTAAATAAAGCGAACTTGGTGGTGGAAAGGGGAAGTGATATCGGGGATTTGACATTGCATACTTCAAAACTCTACAATCATGTGCAATACCCTCCCACCCAATTGATGCAAAAATAAAGTGCATGTTGAAGTCACAAACACCTAGTACATTTTGTATAGTCCGCTTTGCATCTCGGCCACAACGATATGCAATATGTTGAGATTTTGAGACAACACAGTGAATGTAAGTTCCATCAAGAGCTCTAATTGCGTTGTGGAAGAATGACATGAATCTTTCATTATCTTTTAGGAACTGTGGTGTGTTTATCAATGATTCCTTTGGTAGAATAACATTAGACATTCATGCTATTATTGCATCCAATACTTTATGAATATATTTACTAATTGTTTGTCCAGAGTGTTAGAGTGCTATCTGCATCATTCTATTTTTGCTTCCATCTGCACATGTTTCTAAAAATATTTTGACTTGTTCTTCAACACTCACCCAACTATCAATTCGGAGAGTATGTTCTTTTAGAATGGAACATAATCTCTTAAATGTATCTGACATGTGTCAAAACAAACTCTTCAATGTCCATTTAACATGTTCGACACCACTTCACCACCAGTGTATCCAACATTATGCATTGTAGTCTATGTTGGATATGCTAAATTAAGCAGGTAGAGTATTTGTGTTTCAAAACGAAGCATTAGTTGAATTGGATCACTAAGATCTAGGTCAAGAAAGTCCCCATAACTATCCAAAAACCTAGAAAATTAGCAAAAAATTACAAAAATTCATCACTAATGAAATAAAAGTAGTAGGGTAATTTGAGATAATCCTAGAAAAAAACTAATTTGAGACTATAAACAACAATAAATATGGTCTATCTATCTTTAAAAAGAAACAAAATAGATGTAATATTTTATTAAATTTTTTTAATATAACCAAATAGAAGTAAAAGTACAAGCATAATCAAATCTAGGTCATTCAAATAAAAGTACAAACATTCATCACTAATATCTGTAATACAAAATTATGAAAACCTTTAACATTTACCTATGAGAAAAATAAAATGAAAATGGTAAACTAAAAATGATGTATTTACAATATTCACTGTAAAAACCACAAGTAAATTTACAAACTTCACTAAAAAAATAGAATACCAATTTAATATTGAAAATTTTCAATATTCACTGTAAATTTACAATCTTCAAGTTCTGGAAAGTAATCCCACAAGTTCGAATGCAAGTATTACTCTATTTGAATGATCATAAAAGTAATGGAATGCTTACTCGTTTAGGTCCATGATGAGAGGCGGATTGAGGGTGGTAGATCGTCACTACGATAGGAGGGGTGGATCAGGCATGGGAGGAGGGGCTGATCAGGCACAAGAAGAGGGGAAGATCAGGTGTAAGAAGAGGCACGCATGGGAGGAGGGGCAAATCGAGTGTGAGAAGAGGGGCAGACTAGCAGTAGTGGGGCTAGGACAGTGCGAAGACATGCTTTTTAGGAAAAAGGGGTGAGGGTATTATTAGAATTTTACATATAATTACTACAGTAAAAAAAACTGCTATATTATCTTGTTTCACTTTAATTACTATACACAATCAACTATGCACAATAAATACCTCACCTTACCTTATTAACAAACATAGCTCATATGCCCACCCTTGTGGAACCATTGGAGGAGCAAGCTTTATTTTGTAATAATTATTATTCTACTCTCTTCTTTTATACTTATGTTGCCCTCTAACCATCTTGGGTGGAATTTATACCTCATCCTACTTCCCACGATTGTCAACTGAAAAGTGGGGCATGACAAAGAAGATATCTCAAAGCGCAAAGTTATTTCTATGATGATCCTAGCATCCAAGAGCATCAAGGAGTGTATATTATGCCCTACTCAAAATAAGAAAATTGTTATAATATATATATATATATATCAATAAAAGGTTTTGATCTCCAAGCTTTGACTTTTGCATCTAAATCCATTTTTTTTACCGAGGGAGATCAACAACAATCGTAAAGGAGTGTACACATTGAAAGTATGCAGTTTCACCTAAATTCTTAGTGGGAAGGTGGGAAATGATGGTTGAAAAAGTTAAAAGTTTTATGTTACGTTAGGAAATCATGGAAAATATTTTCCATCGATACAAATAAAACATAAATTTTAATTAAAGAGAAATTACTTTCTCATGAATTCCTTTCTCTGGAATTTTAGGTGTACAAACACCTACTAGATTGGAGTAATAAATCAAATGTCATTGGAATTGAGTAAATCAAAAGGTTGAAACAAAAAGGCAACAACTCCATCAAAGTAATTGTCTATTAAAAACATGTTTATTTTAGTTTCATAATAATGCTTAAGTAATATTGTAATTGTACTTTGAAAAAATAATACTAAAAAAAAGTTGTATTCAAAGGTGATGTTTAATTATTAAAATAGTACTTTTTATAAAATTTCAAATTTATCCTTAGAAATTTATTTTTTTCAAATATGATATAATTAACGTTTAATGAGTTATTTATTGCTAGTGAAGATCATTTGTTTTTACAAATAATTTTTTGTAAAAGACATTTTAAATGTTAAATTTAAAATATATACGTAAAAATATATTTATCAAATTTTTCATATTTTGACCACCTAATGATATTTTAATCATAATTAAACATATTTTTTATTATTGTAAATATTTTTTCAATGATCCTAAAGGAGAGTTTGTGCTTTTAAAAATGATAAGAAATAATTAAAAATGATAAAAATTTTGATTTATTATTTCTTGTCATTTTCAAAAGCATAGAGTTAAAAGCATCTGCATTCATGTCACGATGTTTTAAAAAATATATAAATGCATTTTGTAATCATATGATATCATTGTTTGACTTTTATTATGAGATAATCTCTACTAAAAATATAATGATCAAATAAGTGTTTATATCAAACTTATCATTTGACAGGTTGTTGCTTTATATCAAAGGATAGTTGATACCTAACAGATTGGATGAAGATCTAATTTATGCTCGGGACGACCACAGAATGTTACCCTCAAAGCTACAGGGCATTCTACCCAACTTCATGGCGTTTACTCTCTCCAAATATTTGCCAATTCGTCACCTTCCAATGGATATGACATTTCATGCATCCTCCTTGTTTTGGCTTTGATTTTCTGTGCATATTTTCCAGCCTTCTGCTTCTTTTCCAAGGCTCGGATCTGATACAAAAGAGGCAAAGTCACTACTCAAGATATCACCCGAATCCCGACCAAAGAGGCAAAAGTAGGCTTACGCACTGAAAACAAAAAGGAGAAAGGGGGTGGAAATGAGAAAAGCACCTAAACCTGTAGAGGACTCATTGACGTGCCATATGTAATGAAAATAAAACATGCACTACCTGGTTGGGAGACACATAATGGATTTTCATACGGCATAGGGCCACCAAAACTGCCAGCAAATATTCTTACTGGATTAAGGCAGAACCTTGGACCAACCTATAGATAGGGCAAAAAGATAATCTTTGGATTATCAAGTCCAACGTATGTACAAATATGAAAAAGGAAATGTTAGAATGACATGTCAAACCTCCACAAGTGTCGTCTTTTCTATATCTCCTTGATCTGCTATCTGTAAACATACAGTTTTAGGATGCAACAACAAAATCAATGAAACAAACAAAACAAAGCAAGGCAATAATAGCCTTGCATAGTTATATCACAATGCACTACTTCCACATGCAAATTCAATATAAAAATTTTGAAAACATTAATTAAGTATTACCTGAAAGTTACGAAACCATATGTGATCATCTGCAATGGAAAAGGATAAAACATGGTCGAAAAATGGTTTAGCTTTGTGATGTTCCTTCAGTGTTGCAAAAATCGGCATGTTGTTTTGTCAGCATGTCCTTCCTGGTTTTGTTCAAAACCTCTAATAATTTGAAAAGCATTGTCACTGAAAATTGTGCACGACATTACATATGATAGCTTCCAAATATGAAACATGACTATAATTACAATATTCTTCTCCTCCTCTCGGCCTAGGATTCTCTATAGTCAATGCACAAACAACCCTTAAACAATAGTCAATGGGAATTGGCATTCCCATGAATTCCTTTCTCAAAAATTTCAAATGCACAAACACCCACTTAATATCATATTGAACAAGAAATAGGTGGAAAATTTGATATATCCATTAACAAAGATAAGGTCTTTTTATATCAAGGTTATAAATAAACAAGATGTGACATTTAATGTGGGACTAAACCCACTTACACAAACTCTAATACAAATTTAGACTCTAGCACAAATTAACATATTACACAACAAAGTTTTTTTTTTTTATCATAAATTTCATTGAAGAAGTCCAAACATCCATGACTTAGTTCTTTAGATTCTCGTAACTTGGTATGGTAAATGATTTCCGGTCATTAATTATACATATTTAGCATGCTTACAACATTGTTTCAATCAACATTATGTATGTTATTGTGCAAAAATAAATGCATCATGGATAGTATTTCATGTTTTTGTTCAAAGAAATGATATAAATAAAATATAAGACTTCATTTTTTATTAGGGGCACTCATGGGGCCGTGAGTACACCATGAGTGCCTAAAATTAATGGGTTGCATGCCTTGAGTGATGGGGACCAACAATGGTGGAAAAATCAAACTATCATTTTCAGAAATGGTATATTGTCTTCTGTGTAACGAGAGCAAGTTCTATAATTCACAATATCTACAAAAGAAGCGACAAATAAAGATTGTACGATTCACAATGTCTATGAGGTCGAAAGTAAGCAATAAGCAAGAGTAAGAGTGAATCATACAATTCACCACAAGAAAGATTCATGAGACCAATAAATAAGATTGAACACCCACAAGCAAAAAAATGCTATCAATGTCACAGTCACACTTCTTTTATTTCAAAATTTAAACCCTTCTTTGTAACAAACAAAAATGTTGAACAAATTATTAGAGATTTTTCTTGCATTATTTATTAGTCACATTTCAGAAATTATTTATTTGCTGGGATTTACACAGTTTTGTGCGTTTTGATTTTCATGAATTTCTCAGTATGTTTTTGTTCCTGATTTTTCCAGGCATTTTTTTCTGATTTATCTTAATAATTTTTTATTCTTTTACATATATGTAATAATAAATTATATAACTATTATTTATGAGTCTATCACATCATGATAGCATTACCACTTCAATCAGTCTAAGTGACTGATTGAATTCATGAACCAACCACCCCTCCACTTCAGTTCAGTACCCAGTCTGGTACTGAAAAAATTGGTCCTAACATCATTTTTCTCATTCAGTATCAAGTGGGTGTATCATTTGTGGTCCCATTTAGGCGGTTGCACATAACAAGGTGAGCTACCAAGTTTTAGGTTCAATTGATTTAATAGAGATTTTTTGTTGTTCCAAAATTTAGTTACTACAATATAATCCTATTGAAAGTGCAATTTCAAAATCAAATTCAATGGACCATGATAAACCCAAAATTATTTTGATATCCTAAAAAATTTAAGAAAAAGTAAAGAACGTGTTTTTTTACATCAAATGGCTTCATTTCTTTTATTTCAAAATTTCAACCCTTCTTTGTAACAAAAGTCTTGAGCAATTTATTAAAGGGTTTTCTTGCATTATTTATTGGACATATTTAATAACCTATTTATTTGGTGTAATTTAAGCATTTTTGTGTGTTTTCATTTTCATGAATTTCTCAATCTATTTCTGTTCCTGATTTTTCCGGGCTTTTTTTCTAATTTATCTTAATAATTTCAGATTCTTATCATATATATGCAATGTTAAATTATATAATTGTTATTTGAGTATATGACATCATGATAGCATTACCACTTCAATCATTCTAAGTGACTGGTTGAATTCGTGAACTAACCAACCCTCCACTCCAGTTCAGTACTCAGTTTGGTATCATTTGTGGTCCTTTTTGCTCTTCATCCATTTTTCATTTCTTTGAGTTCATTTAAACAGAGAAAATAAAGAAAATGAATTTTCTCCATTTAAAAAACATAAACATTGATGGCTAAAATGTATGAATAGTGTTAAACGACTGTTTTACAAAAGGTGCTTTAAGCAAGCTTTGGACAACTTCTGCATGGGTAGTTTTTTGAAGTTGGTCAAATACGTCAACTATGGATCTTTTTTGGGAATTTTATGTTTAACAATGCCCTATCAGAAATATAAAAAAAAAAATATTATACTTGAAGCAGCCAGTGGGAAACCTATGTTATCATCTCTTTCAAAAGTTGCCATCAAGGATCACTATTGAAATTAGAAGAAAATGTCAAAATTGGTCTAGAACCCTTAAGATGATTACCAGTTAGCTTCAATTCCTCCATTGTGTGAACTGCACAGGTTACAAACTTATCTCAACATAACAAAATTACAAAATAAAGTAATATGATATTCTTGAAAAATAGCAAAATAGACCCTACCATAATAAAATAATCACGGGCTACAAATTACAAATAATTTGTGTCAATACTGTAAAACAAAAAATATAGACAAAACACAAATGGATCTAGGAATGTGATACCAGCATTGACTAAGAATTTCACAGATGGTCCATTTGGAGACTTGCCCATCCAAATGTACAAATCTTTAAGCTTCCTACACTGATATTAAAATTAAAATTTCAAATCAGCACAATGTGCATAATATGTTATTAAATAAGCTCTTTAAGTTACTAATTCCGAATGTACATATCTAAGTGATTATCAAAAAATAGTTGGAAGACTTGAAGACAATAGTTGATTCAATTTTTAAAATAGTTAAGAAGACATTCAAATATAGAATTTCAGAAAATAAGTGTGATGCAAGTTAGCATTGAATGAAACATACAAAAAATTCACAAAAATTATCAAAAAATTAATTATTAAAACCCATGTGCATGTTATTGGAAATCCCATGAAGAAATTTGGAACACTAGAGATTAGGATAACCACCCATGATTATATTCTCCAAATGTTCAATGTTTCAAGATATAGTTTGTTATTTCCTATGATAAAAAATAGTTAAGGTTTTCTATTGCACCCATATTCCCAAAAAGCTGCTTAGTTCATACAGCAGCTATATAAGATTTATGCCCATTGCCTATCACCAGTATTATTCCAAAATCTATAAAATCATCCAATAATGCCACACCCAATAGAAGTCACCTCAAAAAAAAGGCAAAACGAGCAATTTCTTAGCTCAACCATCTCATTCAAAGTCACCCGATGGATCTCCCTTGATTTGATCTTATTCTCTTTCTTACAATGCGGAAGTAGAGAAATGATATTCTGCATTAAGTGCCGGTACCTGCACATTAACAAGCATCCAAATTAAGGAAACCAAAAGAAAGAATTCTGCAAAACTAAAAAAAACAAAAGAATAAAACAATCTTTTCCCCTACCTATAGGTGATCCAATGCGAGCAAGTGACAATAACCTTCTCCTTGTTTCTAAAACGTGATCCAACTTCTTTCCCCACCACATCCTCCTCTTTATGCTTCCACCCTTGGAGTGTTCTCCTCAGTCTTTGCTTTGACACCACATCCTCCTCTTTACGCTTCCACCCTTGGAGTGTTCTCCTCAGTCTTTGCTTCGACACCTCATCCTCCTCTTTGTGAATTTCTGCAGCTACCACATTGCCTACTTGCTTTCTCTTCTTCCCCATTGGAATTATTTCTGTCACAAAAGCAACAAGGGTGTTAGGGTTTAAGGTATCTATTCACATCATATATACTTCTATGACATACATAAATATTTTATTAGTTATGCATTGCAACTAATGAAGAAAAGTATGTACAACATTAAGTTTACAGGTCCAACATGGCACCCTACAACTTATGTGCCCTAATCCTTCTCGTTATAACGAAAGTAAGAGCAAAAAGGAAAAGAAAAGATTTAGGACTCATCACCTAGTCTATTCAGGAGAAATTAGGACCCCCACTTCCCTCCCTGGTTTGGGTCGATCGATTTCTTTCCACCCTAATAATTTTTGCTAACCATGGGGGGGGGGGGTGTCACATGACTCACATCATCATCATTTCTTCCTCAAGTTTTATCAAACACCACACATGTATTGCTGATGAAGTTTCACAACTAAAACACTCATATTTGTATTTTTACTTACCTCCTACAGCTGCACACGTCGTCTTCCTCTTCCTTCTTCTTCTTCTTCAGCTGCACACGCCCTCCTTCCCACTCCAAGCCTGAAACAACAAAGCCTCTTGTTGTGTCATCTTCCTACAAAATAATCCCATCATGAAGGTGGACTACTTACCAAGCTCCACTTCTCCATCGTCACGCCTCCTCGCACGGAAGGGTCGCGATCCAGCCGCTCGCCCCTCTCCCGAAGGGCCGAAGTCGTGTTGGGCTCTGGAGAAACGGGCGCGTTCGTGTCATTGAAATTCTGAAAAATTTTATATACATTAGAAAAAATAAGGAAAATTTTTAAACAAAATTCAACAAAATTGCATAACTTAAAAAAATAGTTTCAGATATCTAAAATTAAATATTTAATTATTATTTTCTCGTAATAAACTAAATAAATTATACAAATAAGAGAGATAACGATGACACAAATGATAAAATAGGAAAAATAATAATAGTATAAATAATAGATGAAAAGAATGATGATGATACAAGTAATAAATAAAAATGATAATAATGACATTAGTGGCAAATGAGAAGAATAACAATGATACAAGTGATAAGTGAAAAAGATGATAATGGTGCAAGTAGTGTGCGAAAAGATGATAATGGTATGAATAGAGAGTAAAAGAAATGACAATGATGCAAAAGTGAGTAAATAAACGATGATAAAACAAGCAACAGGTAGGAGGGTTAACGACAACATGAGCGACAAGTGAGAGATGACAATGATGCAAACGATGAGTGAGAAAGACAATGATGGTGAGAGCGAAAGGATGATAACAATGTAAGTGAAGGGACAACAATGGTGTGATAATGACGATACAAGTGATGGACAAGAGATATGACGATAGTGCGAATAGCGAGTGAATGAACAATTATAGTACAAGCAGCAAATAAGAAGAATAATAATGATGCGAATAGCAAACAAAAGAACAACATCGACATAAGTGACGGATGAAAAAAATAACGATAACACAAACAACAAATGAGAAAAATGACGATGACACAATCAATAGGCAAGAGATGACAATGGTGTAAATAATGGTGAGCGAATGAATGACAATGATATGAATGATAAGCAAGATGATGACAATTGGGAGGTACATAATAAATAGGTGTGAGAAAAATTTTTCAATGAGATTTAATTTAACTCATTCAATTAGGTACCTGTAAAATTGGTTTTCTATAGGTGCCATTAGAGAATATTTTTCTTTATATTAAAATTAAGTAATTTAAATTATATGCAATAATAATTTTTTAATTTAATTTTATTCAATTCTAACGTTTGTATAAATACTTATTTTCAATTCTATTCAATTTTAAAAAGTACAAAAATACTTTTATATTAAATTTATTTTCATCTAATTTAATTTTGCTAGAGAATTCAATTCACATCAATTTATTTCTTTTGTGTTTCATGTATATAGACTCTTATTGATTATTATCTTATCCTACATTGACATGTTCATCGACAAACCTATTTGAATAAGTTGCATCTACTTGCAAGCTGCTTGTAAAAGTGTCTCACCAGTCCACGTGGGATTGACTTCATCCTTCCGATGTTTAAGTCAGATGAATTGTTAAAGATGATGATTAGGATTTGGAGTGATAAAAGTGTACCTCAAATATTGCATTTATATATTCTGGTATTTGTCAGGAAAATATCTCTTATTACGATGATTTTTGTATTTACATGTGATGATGGTTGTTGACGACTAATTAATTAATGAATCTTATGTCAATTAACAGGAATATCAATATTTAGTTTTCAAATTTGTAATTATAAATTTTTATAATTTTTACTAAACACAAAAATATTCAAAGTACATAAATACTAAAACTTTATTTTTAAAGAAGAAAAATGCTTTCTAGTGGTACATTATCAATCTAATAGTCTAAATTAAATTTAAATCATTTAAATTTTTTAATAACTCATCTAACTAACATAATATTAGTCTTCCTTCTTATATATACTATAACCATTATTATCTATCTGATATTCCTGAATTCATATCTATGAAACATTATATTTGACAATCTTCCTTCTTTTCATCTACTTCTATTAGTTAAAAAGTCATAAATATTTTTGTTGAGATTTTTATAATACACTATCGTTTCTCTTGAATTTCTCCTTTCCCTTAAATCTCTCTTTATATTCTCTTTGTTAGTTATATATATATATATATATATATGAAAAAATAACTTAAAATTTACAAAAAATTAGCTTTCTTTTAAAAAGTATATAAAAAAAGTCTTTTTGAAAATTATTTCTAGGATATCGTGTCTAAGAGTTTATCACAATATAATTATATTTTTTATTATACATCATAGTATTTTACAATATAATTTATCTAAAAATTTTAACATTTTTATTATTTATAAAATTAAATAAATATTATTATAAATCATGTACTTTTCAAAAATCTTAAAATTTAATCTACTTCCTTGTAATGGCCAGACAGACGATAACCTTTCATCGAAAAATATTTGTCAGATTAATGAAATTCTCCGAAAAAATATTTTGTACGTCAACGACCGGCTGCTCTCGCATCCTCTTTACGGGGACCACCGCCGATTCCGTGGGCGCGACGCCTTCCATGATATGTATAACGCGCACACCCCGCCGCACCTCGTGGCTGCGGACGCCAAAGGAGGAGAACATTTTCCGTTTGGGTTCTACTTGGTAGTCTAACCATCTAACCTCCACAGATGCAGTGGCAGTTTGCTATGGCTTGTTCTTCTTCTTCGTCCGTCCTCGTCGGCACCTCCGATTCCCCTCTGGACCGGTAAGTTTTTATTTCGATCGATTGAGAGTTGGCATCGCATTTGTCTTCCTGGGTGCGGTCTGGAAGTTTGAGTCGAGAGGTGATTTTGCGAAATCCGTGGTGGATTTATTCGGGTGTTTGTTGGATTGGCCGTGACGGGGCTAATTGGATGTCTGAGCTAGGAGGTGAGTTTGGTGTGTTTTGTGGAAGTTTGAGTTGAGTGGTGATTTTGTGAAATTCGTGGTGTTTATTGGCCTTCACGTAACAGGAGTAATTGGAACTAATTGTTGCTAAAGCTGCTGTTTTTCTTGTAAATTGAATTTAATTCAAGTCCATCGGTGATCATTTCATTTGAAAGTCCTACAAAATTTGCTTTCAATTTTTGGGCGCTTTAAGGAGGCTGTGACGAGAGAGAGAATTTTGTAGGAGCTCCACGACTATTTTCTCCCTACTCTGCAAGTCCTGTCTGCTCAAAATGTATGTGTAGGGCTTTATAAAAATTGAAGAAATAATGCACGAAATATTTTAATTATTTATATTTGACTTACAACAATAATAATTCGAATCATAATCCCTCCACACACGATTGGCCACAGTTGTTTATTTATATCTAACTTGGTATGTTTATCTTCAGCGGCCACAGATGTTTCAAAGAAATAAATAGAACTAGATTTGGTAACCAGTTTTTAGTGAATAAGAAGATTCTCCATGTGGGTACATTCTACTTGAGGAGAAAGCCCAGTTTCTCAGTTGAAGCACAGAGCAGCAAACACACTGCACCAGGGTATGATGGAGAGATGCTATTTAGTCATGCTCAAGCTAGCTCCCCATCTGTTACTGGGCAGACTGATACAATTACACTTGGAACCATTGCGGCAGATTTGGCTCCTGCAGTTGATGGGTTTTTCATTGACAATGATGAGTACAATTTGGATTCTCCAACGGTTGGCTTCTCCTCTATTCCAGAAGCCATTGAAGACATTCGCCAAGGAAAGGTTGGTTGCTTATTTGAGGCTTGAGCTGGTTAATTTTTTGTGTCATGGTTTTCAAGGTTTGTTCTCAGTACCGCTGTTGATTCTTTTTATATAACTTTTGTTTATGCTTTGATTGGTGCAGTTTGTGATTGCCGTAGATGATGAGAACAGAGAGAATGAAGGAGATCTTATAATGGCAGCCTCCAAAGTAACTCCAGATGCCATGGCTTTCATTGTAAGACATGGAACTGGAATTGTTTGTGTTAGCATGAAAGAAGAAGACCTTGAAAGGTTACACCTTCCATTAATGGTCAACCTCAAGGAAAATGAGGACAAACAACGTACAGCATTCACCGTCTCAGTGGTACAAACTTATCTCACTTTGCTGAATAGAAGAATGCCACTTGATTTAGCATCTTTCATTGTAAATTCATCAACAAGGACAATCTTGTGTGATAAACCTAAGAATAATCATTCATATTAATATGAATAATTTGGTTTACATGGTGAATCATATTATTTATGTTTCTTCAACTAGTACTATGAACGTGGAGTGAGATAATAATGTGTTTTCCATTTGTGTATTCCAAGTATGCATTACAAAAAGGTTGTTAGCAAAATATGAACAAAACCATTCTAAGAAAACATCTAAATATTGAAGTGCAATCAACGCATCATCATGTCGTGGGTTGAGGTGAGCATGACTTCATGAAAAACTCTTAAGATTAGAAGGGAGAAAATGTTGTCATTAATGTTTGAATAGGGAGAATACGTACAAAATATATAAAGTGAGAAATGGAACTAAGATAAATGGATATCCATTAACTCACATACACTGATAAGCACACAACATTACAAATTACACTTAACACTCACATTTCCCCTTAAGTTGGAGCATTATAATTATCATGTTTAGTTATTTATATAAAGACTCAAAAATACTACCATCCAACCCTTTTATAAAGATATCTACAAGTTTTGATGAATGGGTGTATGGTGTAGTGATCAAGCCTTTTATCACTTTGTTATGAACATAATAACTGTGAACTACAATATGCTTTGTATGCCCATAGAAAGTTGCATGGGCATAGGTTTTTGAGCAGTGAGATTGAGTTTAAGAAGCAATTTGAGCCATATCATCTCATATGTTGTCTATACCATAGATATGTACTCAACTTCAACATTAGATTTGGAAAGAATGTTTTGTTTCTTACTGTTGTGCGAGGATCAATGGAGTCCGAAAGAGGTGATGAGCAACGAGTGGAAGGAGGGAGATGTTCGTAGAGAAGCTACCAACAATTAAGCCAAAGGAACACAAGGGATTTTATGTGATTCACCCTAACAAGGGGCTAGTCCACGGATGGAGAGGGTGGTGGTGTTCTTCTCTTGTCAAAATTGGGGATATAAAAGGTCATACTAACATTGGGAGCCCTAACCAAGCATATAAGACTTGGGTGTCCCATATGGCCAAAAGACCAAACTATCCCTGTTCTAAATTCATACATAATTCAAGGCACACAATACAACACTTACTTCTCTAAGTGACTAGATTACCACCAACATATGTACAGAAGTTTAAGGTAAATTTTTTGCCTCCTCTGTCACTTGTATGGTTCAAGTCAGCATTTGCTTCAATCCTTAAGTGTCTTTTACTAATAACACATCTTCTATAATTATTTCCTACTATAGTTCTTTTATTATTATTGCTAAAAGTTACAGTACCTCCATCATATGCTTTTATTTGATCTAAGATGGTGCAGTCAGTGCGGTCTACAATCATGTGTTTTGAAGCTCTACTATCCATCACCCATTCAATTTTCTTATTTTAACTTGCAAAAGAAGATTCAATTATTAATTTTGGTACCTACATCACCTTGGGTCCAGAATGATTAGTCCTTGAAACAGTAAATCTTTTACCTTTTGGTATCCAGAATTTATTATCTTTATATTTTTTGGCAAAATTTTTTTTTCTGCTGAACAGCTCTAATAAAGCCTTTTGCATATGAAGTTTTTGTAGGTTTGTATCCTAGTCCATATTTCATTCCATGTGGTCTCTATGATGCTGTTAATTTATTCAGTTTTTTTTCACTTCGAGTAAATTTCTGCATTAAGTTGTTTGAAGTATTCATTTTATTTTTCAGACAGATTATTTCTTCATAAAATTTATCATTTTGTTCTTTTAAGGCTTTTATCCTAAACTGACAATTTTGTCTTTATTTTTGTCAAAAAATTCACTTTGCAGTTGTCTATTTCCTTTAAATTTATTTTCAACTTCTTTTTCTAAGTCTACAATATCATTCTTTAAATCGTCAATAAAGACTTTGCATTCATTATGTATATCAGAATTTTCAGATAAAGAGTCATGCTAAAATTTATGTTCTATTTTATATTTTTCTAATTCAGATTCCAGATAGTTTTTGTATTTTAGATATTTCTAATGCTTTGATTTTAAGTCCTTGTATTTCCATACTAATTCATTGTATGCTTCTAATAACTCATTATATTCATCTTCATCCATATATGTTTTAGAATTTGAATTTACCTTATGGTCTTTGGCTATGAAATAGGAATTTGCTAGCTCTTCTTCATTTTCTGTGTCTGTCTTAGAATTTGAGGAACTCAAAGAACTTGAATCATCCTAAGTCACCTTGAAGGCTTTTCGTGCAAAATTTCTCTTCTTTGTATCCTTTAACTAAGGGCAATTCCTTTGAAAATGTCCAATTTAATTTTTCTTTTCCTTTAATTGCAACATTTCTTTTTCCTTTCTTTCCATTTCTCTAAAATTGTTTGAATTTTATGACAACATTTCTTTTCTTCTATCAGCTTTTCTTTGGCTAGTTCCAATTAGATCTTCATTTGTAGCCTTAAGTTGCACTTGATAAGCTATCAAGTTTCCAATCAGCTCCTCTAGCATGTATATAGATAAATCCTTGTTTTCTTCAATAGTAGTGGTTTTTTTCTCTCAATCTGTTGTCAAGGATCTAAAGGCTTTCCTGACCAATTATTGCTGCGAAAATACCTTTCTCAAGCCTTTAAGAGCATTAATAATGTCTAAAAATTGAGGTAAATGGGGCTCTCTTTTCATCTTCTAATGACCATTCTTTATAAGATAAAGAGGAAATTTTATAACTATTAACAACAGTATCCTATAAATCATAATCAACAAATTTCAAGAAAACAATTATTCTGTTTTTCAATAAGTATAATTATTTCCATTGAAGAAGGGTAGTCTATGAATGCTCTATCCCTCTAAAACATGTGAATTATATTGTGACGAAGCTATATCTTAAGATGGTTAAATTTTATAAGAGTTTAACCAAGTTCTGATACCAATTGAAATGGATCAAGGTTTCACTAGAAGGTGGGTGAATAGTATAGTTTAAATGAATTTAATTGCAAACTTCAACAAATAAATGCAGATAATTGGTTTTGAAATGCAAATCAAATCAAAGGCTCACAGATTTTTATTGGTTCATCCAATTTGGGCTCTTAAAGACCTTAACCTTGAGATTTTCACTAATTAGTGTTTTTACAAAGCCCCTATTCTTCTAAGTGTTTTTCAGATTGTACACCAAACCTATTTGCACAAAACCCCAACTTTGTGCACAAGGCCCAAACCTTGTGAAACAGGTGCCTCACTTACCAGCAAGATCCCATCCTTGCAGAGAACTCGAGAGTTTCTCATGACAATCCCATGAGATGGGTTATAATTTCAAATAAATTGTGTATAGAAGAAAATTTCAACAAGAATAATTTCAAAAGTTTATATCTCAGTTGAAATTTTCTCTTCTCCTTCAATGGCACAACACTTCCTTTTATAATGGTGTTAATGTCTATAGTCCAGTTGTTGCTTGAATGCTAATTGGAAAGTCAAAATCTTGTACTTTCCTTTTTCACAACCCAATTACAATCACTTTTCAATACATATTTTGTCTTATACACAACAATTCAAATTCTTTCTTTAATTGCAATAAGTTTTTACCATGATTTTCAAAGGCATAAACAATCCCTTATTTTGTTGTCTAGATTGTTGCAATTTCTCCAAAATATTAATCAACAATTTCATCAATAATTTCAACACTCTACTAATCTGTATAAGTGTTGTCATTTCTGGTGTACTGGTTAGTCTTACCAAGCAGTGTGACCAGATAATGTCCCAAAATTTTCTATCTTGTAGCCTTCATGATGTATATTCCAATGTACCATGTGGTTTTACCGTGCGGTGTGACTGTATAGTATACTGATCCTATTGAGCTCCATTGTCCTATATTAAAGCTTCCTCTAGTTTACCGAATAGTGTAACTAATCGGTCGAACCAAATGATGTACCATATTTCTCCAGCTTTGGTCTTCATTGTGATAACCTTTGGTGTACCGAACAATGTAGTCAATTGGTTGGATTGAATAGTGTATCATGTCTCTTTAGCACTTTATTATCCTTTGTGATAGCCATTGGTTTCTGAATGGTGTTACCAATCGATCAGATCGGACGGTGTACTATGTCTGTCCTGTATTTCAGTCTTACTTATAGACTCCTCTAGTTTACTGAGTGATGATGTTGATTGATCGTACCAAGAAGTTTATTGTGTTTGCCATTTTTTCATTCTTATTTGAAATGACCTCTGGTGTTCCAGTTGGTTATACCGATCGGTCAAATCGAGCGGTGTACCAAGTTTGTCCTTCTCTTTATACTGAACTATGATAACCACTAATGTGTCAAACAGTGATACTAATCAGTCAGACTGAACGGTATATTGAGTGTACTCTTCTCTTCAGATTGAACTGTAACACTTAGTGGTGTACTGAATGATTAGGCTGAGCAGTGGACCAGATCTATTCTCCAAATGTCCTGTTCATATTCAAAGTTTATTCAAGTTAATACTAAGTTTTTCATCATCAAAAGTCATGTCCATGATAGAGGAGTTTTCCTTAACAGTATTACCACTAAGAATCTATCCATGGACTTGAGATACAAACTCTTGAATCAAACTAGATATATAAGCAATATAGCAAGGTCATCCTGATATTGTTGCAAAGTGGCAACATTAGAAGTGATAGATTGATACATCTCTAATTCTTCAAATTAAAGATCATAGTTTATGAAAGTGCTCCTAAAGAAATTGATTACCCACAGATAGTGAAAAAAACTACTCATAGATCTCATGCACCCAAGAAATATTTTTGTTGTGACCATACATCAATTTTAATGTATTCAAAATCTTTTTTGCTAGGTACAACATCATTACTTTACATGCCACATTGTGCTTCATGCTATTCTCCAATCAGGTCACCACAACTGTCATTTGCATACCAATTGTCATAGTTAGTGTTCTTTACATTTGGGGGTGGTTGGGTAAAGATGTTTCACCTTTGTTTGGGCAGCAATAAAGGTCTGAAAATTCTAGTCAAGAGAAGATAATTTTTCCCATTAAGTTTCATTGAAGTTCCGGTGAGATTCCTAACGGTGATGTCCTTTGGCAGCCATTGGAAAGTTAAAAGTGCAAAAACTTCCTGGCTGTAGTAGCAGACCTAAGATAGTCAACCTTTGGAAGATGGGGAGGCAGTAATAGCAGGAACTCTGCCTCTTTGATGGCTGAGCAGGAGGAGCAGATAGATAAAAACCACTTTTAGGGTATCTGGTGGCAGCAGGAGGTTGAAACAGCCCTTGAAGGGATTGCAGGAGGGTCTGCTAGCCCAAGGAGGGCCAGTAGTGCAGGCCTAGGGTCTGGAAGGTGGCCCTTGGTGGCCTATTGAGGCCTAAAGAGGGCTGGTGGTCCTGTGAGGTGGTGGGAGAGAGATGAGAAGGACCAGCAGCTCTTGGGGAGGAGGGGAGGAGGTTGTGGTGGTGAAGGAGGATGGTGGAGAGAAGGGGAAGGGAGGTGGTGGCACTAGAGAGGAGGGGAGGGGGCTATGGTGGAAATAGAGGAGGAGAGAGAGGGGATAGGTAGGATTTCCACCTGTGCGTTGATAGCATATGAGATTAGAAAGGAAAAAATATTGTTATTAGTGTTTGATTAGGGTGAATAAGTACAATATACATGAAGTTAGAAATGGACCTAAGATAAGTGGATATCTCTTAACCCACATACACCCATAAGCACGCTAACACTAGTAATTGCACTTAGCACTCACAACCTCATTAGGGTAAGGCATTCCTTGGATGCAATCTCATCATAATTTGCCAAGTTTGATATGAGAACAAATTTTTCTGTTTATCATTTCAAGTCTTCATGACTGAATTTTCCCTTACTTGTTCTGTATTGTTTTTCCAGGATAAGAATCCATACCAATTATTAAGTTCAGAATATTGTTTTGGCAAGTGTCTTAATTCTGATTTTTGGCTTGGCAATGCATGTACCGATGCTCAAATGCTGAGAATACTTGTACTCTATATTTTTGCATTCACCAAATTTCAATGTTGTTGTCTATGCTTTGATTGTGCATTTTTTTCTGGCATAGGATGTAAATGAAGGTACCACAACTGGGGTTTCTGCTAAGGATAGAGCAAAAACAGTTCTAGCTCTTGCTTCTCCTGATTCAAAGCCTGAGAATTTCAACCGCCCTGGTCATATTTTTCCCTTGAAGTACAGGGAAGGAGGTGTACTGAAAAGAGCAGGGCACACAGAGGCTTCTGTTGACTTAGCAATTCTTGCAGGGCTCCCTCATTCTGCTGTTTTATGTGAGATTGTTGATGATGATGATGGCTCCATGGCTAGGTTGCCAAAGCTTCGTAAATTTGCTCAAAGGGAACATCTGAAAATCATCTCAATTACTGATTTAATCAGGTAGACTCAACAAATACATCTAGATTAGGTACATAGTGTTTAACTAATGATTGGAGTTCATAAATTTCAACTTCTTTGTTTGGCTTTATTTTACCTTGTTTCTTGATATTGATGAAGTTGAAAGTAATAAGTGTATTACTAATCACAAGGTGTACAAGAGATATATATATAGACTAAATAGGTAAACGGATCTATACATTAATCATTCTATCCAACACTCCCTTTCAAGCTGGAAGGTACATATCATACATTCCTAACTTGTTATAAAAGTGATTGAACATCTCTACATTAAGACTCTTGGTAAACATGTTTGCAACTTAATCTGAAGATCTCATGTACAGTGTACAAATAACTCCACGTTCAACCAACTCCCGAACATATTGACAATCAATCTCAATATGTTTGGTCCTTTCATGGAAGTAACACTTTGTTTCTTACTCCTCTAAGTTATTAGGTTGCCACCAATATACGTGCAGTACCTAGAAGTGGATCGTCTATCACCTTTGTCACCACTATAACCCAAGTCAGTGTAAGCCATCATATTAAGATGTCCATTATTGGAGTATATAAGTCATTGTCCAGGATTTCCCTTCAAATAAGCTAGAAGATGCAATGCATCATTCCAATGTACCTCCTTAGGTTCCTAGATAAACTGACTCAGTAGTCTCATAACATAGGATATATCCAGCCTAGTGATGGTAAGATAAATGAGTTTTCCTACAGGCCTTTTGTATTAAGCTATATCATTAAACGGTGTTGATGTGGACCCCCAGAATTGAGGCTTAGATTCTACTGGAGTTTGCTCTGGCTTGCACCCAAGAAGTCATGTTTCCTTTAACAGGTCAAGTGTATATTTGTGTTGTGAGAGAACCAATTTTTGCTTAGCATATGCAAACTCAATGCCTAGGAAGTACCTAGGTTTATCCATGTCCTTGATGTCGAAGTGCTTGGATAGAGTCTCCTTGGTGGAGCTAACACTTGTAGTATCATTACCAGTTAAGAGGATATCATCAATATACACAAGAAGTATGGTGTATTTAGACAATCGTTTTCGAACAAAGACAAAGTTGTCAACTGTACATTTTCTGCACCCTGGTAATACGAAAATGTACCATGATGTTAAGAAATGTTTTTGGTGGAATGACATGAAGAGGGAAATTACAGAGTATGTTGCTCGTTGCACCACTTGCCAACGAGTGAAGGTTGAACACCAAAGGCCTGAGGGGGAGTTACAACCAATGCCCATTCCAGAATGGAAATGGGAGCACATCACTATGGATTTTGTTATAGGGTTACCGAGGACACCCAGAAAGAATGACGGCATTTGGGTTGTTTTGGACAGATTAACTAAGTCGGCCCATTTCCTACCCTTTAGAGTGGGATTAGCTATGCATGGCATAATAGAACTGTATGTGAATGAAATAGTTAGATTGCACGGTGTTCTAGTGAATTTTGTTACAGGGTTACCGAGGACACCCAGAAAGAATGACGGCATTTGGGTTGTTTTGGACAGATTAACTAAGTCGGCCCATTTCCTACCCTTTAGAGTGGGATTAGCTATGCATGGCATAATAGAACTGTATGTGAATGAAATAGTTAGATTGCACGGTGTTCTAGTGAATTTTGTTACAGGGTTACCGAGGACACCCAGAAAGAATGACGGCATTTGGGTTGTTTTGGACAGATTAACTAAGTCGGCCCATTTCCTACCCTTTAGAGTGGGATTAGCTATGCATGGCATAATAGAACTGTATGTGAATGAAATAGTTAGATTGCACGGTGTTCTAGTGAATTTTGTTACAGGGTTACCGAGGACACCCAGAAAGAATGACGGCATTTGGGTTGTTTTGGACAGATTAACTAAGTCGGCCCATTTCCTACCCTTTAGAGTGGGATTAGCTATGCATGGCATAATAGAACTGTATGTGAATGAAATAGTTAGATTGCACGGTGTTCTAGTGA
>JAMKPZ010003773.1:0-36665 GCA_024699675.1 Amphibolis antarctica | reverse complement strand
ATTAAACATGATATATTGGCACTAGTATTGACACCTTTATTTTTAGTGTTTTAAAATTTAATATGTCAATATCTTTATAAAAAAAAACTAGATAGTCTAAATTGCCTCTCTCTTTTCTACCTGTACTTAATTTTTCTCTGAAACATTTTATTGCTTTTAATTTATTTATCTTTATTTTATTCTATGTGACTTTTGTTGGGTTTGTTTTTAGATGGTGGTTTGTTTTGCAATCTTCTCGATCTTTTGAAAAGATTTGTGTTACATGACATGTCTACAAATGAAAAATAAAGAAAGAGAGCTTAAATTTTCTAGTGTTTGTTATAAGATGAAATTTGAGGAAAGAAATCTCATATTTTTTATTTTTTCAATATTCTGAAATTCCGTCAAAGGGTTAGAAATTTGACAAAAAATCATATTTTGTATTATACTTATAAGAGAAAAAGGAAAAAAGAAAAAGAAAAAAGGAATGAAATAAAAATAAAATAAGAAATAAAAAGGGAAAAAGAGAAAAATAAGAAAGAAAGAAAATGAGGAAAAAAGAAAAAAAAAGGAAGATACAAAGTTTTATTTGAATGTTTGTATTTCACTTCTCAATACTATACATTTTTCCTAATTTTAAAATAATTATTATATTTTTAAATCCTTTTAACTTTTTTGACTTTGTGACATGTGCACAAATATCTTTTTCTTGATATTTCTGTGTTTCTATTTCCTTTTTATTTTTAGACTTTCGATGAAACACAAATAAATCTCTGCAGTTATGGTTACATGGCAGGGGGCTAATTATTTTAATTTTAATATTTTCATATTTTTACCAGAAAAAAGATTGATAGAGAACTTGCATGAGAGGGGAAGAGTATATACATGAACAAAGAAAATGTAAGTCATTAATATATTGTGAAATACTTCATTTCTGTTTACACAGTTAAAGTTTAAATTAGTTTTGTAAATGATGTTGAAATTTAATTATAACAGTAAAAGTTTATATGTTAAAATTTGTATAATAGTAATAACGTTGAAAATAATTTTAAGAGTTAATTGAAGTTAACCTTAAATGAGGCTATAATACAATTTACAGTCTCAACTTAGGTTAAGTTATATTTATAAAGTTATTAAATTAATAATTAAAATATTTATAAAGATTCATAAAAAATTAGGTAAAGAACCAACACTTACTAATTTAAGAAATTTTTTTTAATATGTATTTATAATCAGTTAATTTAAAAATACATACAATTAACTTTTCCATCTACTTATCTTCGGGAAAATTAAAAGATCAACTACGGTTGTGATCTCAAAATGGCACCCCAAGTCTTTTCCCTGATGATAATTAATCATTGAATTTTTATATTTTGATCGAAAAAATTGGAGTACAAGAATAGGTACTCACTGCTAAAAGAAGCTAGAAATTTCTATATTTTGAAAAAGAAAAAATCGTAAATTATTATAATTAAAAATATTGTAAGTGTTTTTAGATGTAATATATCAACTTAAAATCTGTCGTGGGTAAGGATTACATTTGAAGTAAGTCAAATCTCTGATTTATAATTAAATATTTATTTTAAATATAAATATTTGATGAACTTTAAATTAATATATTTATTAAATTCTATTTTGAATGTAGATCGATCTCTACGCAATTTCATTAATTTCAATTAATTAATTAATTAATTCAAACAATTTTCAGTGGTTCACGTTGAAGTGTTTTTTACAGGCTCGATATATTTTTTATATTTATCTACGTGAGACTATTTTAACTTCGATCACTTGTGATTTTTTTTTATACATATAAGTATCTACGATTACATCGATATATGTAAATTAATTCTAATATTATATATATTGAAATTTTATCTTAAAATTAATTAACTATAAGTGGAAAGGTTTTTCATAAATTAACTAAGTTCAATTTACTTTTTATATTTAGACTTCATTTGTTTTTAACTTTAGAATTAACTTTGAGAACTATGAAAAGTAACAAAATAAATGAAGATGAACTTTATAATATGTTGTGAAATAAAAATTTATATATATAAATTTATATAATAATAATAAGTAAAAATTTATGTTTCAACGAAACTTTTGATGCATCCCTGTGCATCTTAAAGAAACTTTTAATGCATTTTAGATGAATTTTTGATGTATGCTTGTACGTTTTAGAAGAATTTTCGATGTGTCACAGAAATTTTTTTAATACATTTCTTTATTACTTTTCCAATATGTTGTAACCAGTGTTTCATCTATATGGTTTGTAAAATCTATATATGCTTAAATCCTATCTCACTCTACGTATACTTTGAAGCTCCTCTGCCACTTCGAAAAATGTAAAAATCGAAGAATGTACATGGAAAAGAAAAAAACGTTCAGTAATAAAGTAAACGAAAAATTAAATTTTCTCATTTAAAGAATATCGAAATAAGTCATGGAGCCTTAATTTTTAGCAAACGGGGAACTTTAACACACACTGCGCTACTCCACACAATTAACAACGCCGATATCATCGGTCGACCTGGCGATTTGAAAGGTCATTGACGTGACAACGGCAGAGGGCCGGCGAGGCGTGACGGATGGACGACCGACGAAGGCCTGCCGCGGGCCCTTCCAAAGCCTCCTTCTCCTCCCATGCCGGTGGTGTGGGTGACCAATTATTTGGGCGCCTCCCCCCACGAGTCAAGCGCAATCGATCATAATCCACACGGCCTAGGCAGCGCATAGCCCCCGGCCCTCCGTAAGCTTCCCGCGCACGTCCGACGGATCGATTGTTCTCCGACGACTCGACCACCTTGTCCGGCGACACGTGGGTCGGTTTGATGGAGGCGCATCTGTGCGACATATCATATGAAGGTGCCGGAGGTGGTCCTCGTCTCAACGCATCTTCGTACGCAAATATCCGGCAAACAGTGTTTTCTCTGTACCAGACTCCAAAAGTCCAATATTACTTGCTGTAAAGTCTCCATCTGTCTCTTTCTACGTACGTATTAAGAATTTTTCATCTATTTTTTTCTTTTTATACAGAAAATGATGAAAATACATTTAAATATTTTCTGTTATTTTCTCTTTCTTTTCTTTTTTTCTGAATGCCAAGCACACCAGTACGTGTACAGATGTTAATTAATTACTTACATATGTTTCGTTTTATTATTTTCGATTCATTTTTGGATGAATTTTAGCATTTCATGCAAAAGTACCACACAACGTGTCTATACAAATTTTATCTTCGATCTCTTCTAGAGGTCAAGTTTTTTTCTACATATTTTATAGATTTTTATAGATGATTTTGATGAGATTGTAATATATAATCTTAATTAACTTTAACTTTACGTACAAAATTAACTTCAATTTTAATTTTATTTAACTTTCAAAATTAATTAAAACTCTTTCCAAACGTAATCTTAAATTCCAACTTTTTAAGAGAACATTGGAATATATAATACTACATAGAAAAGTAGTGTAATGAATGCAAATTTAATCACATGATGTCTTCGTTCTCTCATTATCGATCAATTAATTCAGAGTACGAGTCTAATTCGTATATATCACTTATGAGATAATACTTAATTATATATAGATTAAAAAGAACCATCACGAATACAGAAAAGTGTTCATATCTATAATCACACGTCAAAAAATAATAGTGTGACGTCAGGAAGCACTGGTCACACAGTGTGTGGCCACAGCTTTAGATGAGCTCGATCAATGTGTTGTTTCTAATTTTCTGGTAATAGTTTCGAGATTGGTGGGTGTACAGTTGATTCAATTTTTATAGTCTTAGCAAATCAATATCTCTGATGTTAATTTGCAAAATTAAAGCAATAAGATTACGTAGTGTTTCTGGGAGACTGTGCCCAAAATTAATTTCAGTAATTAATTAGATGGTCTGCAGATTATGAGATTATTATGTAGATAGATATATTACAAGTAGTTTTAATTTGTTGGTATAATATATTATATATATATATATAATCAAGTGAGTAGAGCATAAAATATCACCCAAAGGTGATTTTTTGACAGATGTAAACAGTAATAATTAAGTAGCTCATGATCTAATTAATTAATATCATACAATCTAAATCAAATGCAGCTAATTAATTAAAGCTGGCTAGCAAATCAAAGTAAAAGGAATAAGAACCTACAGGATGGCACAAGTGTTTAATTATATAACGCACAGAGAAATTAATTAATTAAGTAAAGCTGTAGGTTATGTTGTGTTATACCAAATCAGGAACTCCCAAGGCTCCTGTTAACCAAATGAAGGAAAGCTTTAAGATGGAATGAACCCAAAGCACTAAACCGCACTATGTGTGCAGATTAAAGCAGGAAGGAAGCTGCTGCTTTATGCCCCCAAAAGCTTTGGTGGAGAAGGACCGGGGCAACATGTGGATCCACAAGCTAGTTGATTAATTATTTCTGGGGTGCTCCTGCAACCCGACGCCACTTTAATTTTCCTTCAACGAAAAAGCAGCTGAATTAAACACACCTGCATGCATGCATTTGGGAGTGAATGATTAATTTGTGTGACTGATGAAAATACCTACCTTGATGGATTTTTCAATTCGTCTCTGTTGGATCAAAATAGTGACAAATTCTGAAATACATCCATCACTATAAGGCCAATTTCTTGTTGTGAGGATTTCAAATTTATTATTAATTAATTCTTAAAAATTAAGAACTGGAATGGAATTAATGCAGCAAGAGATCGAGATCGATCGATCAGCAGTTAATTAATTGCTCTCTCTCTCTCTCTCTCGATATATATATATATATATATAAATAAAAAGTGCAAGTGCTGGAAGTCTTAATTATATTTTTGACCAATTAATGTTTAAATATTGATCTAGCAGTGCAACCGTAGATTAATGCTTGATTTGAAGTTGTGGTGATCGATCGATCCACTTGCACTCTCGATCGCCCCAACCCAAATATATGTGCATCCATCACCACAGATACACACATGTTTCTGGCTTAATTAATTAGCTTAGCTTCTTGTTTAATTAATTATATACATGCTTTGATTACTTGCTTAATTCACTCATTCTTTAATTATTAGCAGATATATATATATATCTCTACAACACCATATATAGCTAGTATAAGTAAACCACTGATCGAGAAAAGAAAATTACAATTCAAATTCATACCAAGACGGAAAAAACAATATTATCATCATCAAAAAATAAATCTGCAAATATGAACAGACTTCACTGAATATATACCAACAGTATATATATATATTGGTACATGCACAGTGTTTCCTACAAGGGGCAGAGCATGCACACTATAAGTAGACGGTAGAAGGGAAGGGTGCCTGCGCGCATCATCACCGATCTTTCAATTCTAGCAACACAGGAGGTCTTGCTCTTTCTCTCTCGGTCTCCCTCTCTCTCTCTCTCTCTCTCTAGCTATCACCTGTCCCTTAAGACACTGCTAGTTTCTTCTTCTTCTTCTGCTGCTGCTGCTGCATGCTTCAGCTTTACTGTTGGTTTGCATTATTACTTACAGGCATGGCAAGAGTTCTGGAGCCGTTGGTGGTGGGCAAGGTGATCGGGGAGGTGCTGGACTCCTTCGACCCGACGGTGAAGATGACGGTCACCTACAACTCCAACAAGGTGGTGTGCAACGGCCACGAGTTCTACCCTTCCGCCGTCGTCTCCAAGCCTAGGGTTGAGGTGCAGGGTGGCGACATGAGGTCCTTCTTCACCCTGGTGCGTACCACCCCCACATCTACACACACACAATTAAGTACCATTTGTTAATTAACTAACATCAACCTTGGCTGCTGCTGTTTCTTCTGCCACATACATATATGTGTGCGCTCGATCTTCACATGTCCATGGCAACCAACATGCCTGTGTCTAATGTCTTCTGCATGCCGCAGATATTAACCGATCCAGATGTGCCTGGACCCAGCGATCCATATCTAAGGGAGCACGTCCACTGGTAATTAATAATTAATTAACTTATCATTTACTAATTACCTTAGCTTGCCCTCTTATTCCTATACTTACCGGCAGACCCATCGATCTCTTTTCCCAACGTACATGAAACTGAGCGCGTAAAAAAAAAACACCGAAAGGTACGTACGTACGTACGCGTGTGCTTTTCAAACCTATTATCTTACACGTAAGTGTATGTAAGCTGGTGTATATATATATATCTGTTTTTCTTTCTTTTTAGTACCATCCGTTAAAGTTTTTCTCATCCGGACCGTCCGTTGGCCCAACGGTTCGGATCGTTTTGCTTCACATGCATTTAATTGTGTGCCCCCCGTGAGTACGTACGAAGGGATTAATATATGATTAATTACGTATATACGTCGAGATTATGAATTAATACTCGTGGTTATGGATATCGATATATATATATATATGTATCCTGAACATACATACTGCTTTGATAATGTTATATATGTATCCGTACGTACGTACGTACGTACGCTTGGCGTTTCGTTGGTCAAATGATCGACGCAGGAACCTTAATTAATTACTTGTAATTAGTTAATACGGCAAAACATAAATCACAATTAGTGGTGCGAATATACCGTGCACTGAATCGTTTGTATCATCGCAGGATCGTCACGGACATCCCTGGCACCACCGACTCGTCCTTTGGTAAGTTTACGTATTAAAATTTCATCTTAAAAGTAGTAAAAGAGTTTTTTATATAACAAGTTAAATTTATTTTTGACGTTTATTAACGTGAGACTATTCTTACGACAGGAAGAGAGGTGGTGAAGTACGAGAGCCCTCGGCCCAACATTGGGATCCACAGGTTCGTGTTCGTGCTGTTCAAGCAGACGAGGCGGCAGGTGGTGAGCTCGCCGTCCGGCAGGGACCAATTCTCCACCCGTCGGTTCGCCGTCGACAACGACCTCGGCCTCCCCGTGGCTGCTGTCTACTTCAACGCCCAGAGGGAGACCGCCGCGAGGCGACGCTAGACCCCCACATCATTGATCGCCACATAGATATCGATCCATCCATCCATCGTCACCTGAATATCCATCTATATATATAAATATATATATATGTGTATGTATGTATCTAGTATTCTCCAAATGGTACATGTATAATTTGAATTAAGGAGCGGATCTGCAGTACATGCAACTGTTGGCCGGCCTGTAATATTTCCTCCAATATATATATATCTGTGTGTTATTATTATATATATATATATATATATATATAATTTGGCCATTTGGGGTTCTTAAAATATGGATTGTATTTGACTCCTCACAATTGAAGAGGTTGAATTGTTGCATCTTCATCTTGATTCACGCATTGGATTAATTACATAATGAGTCAATATTGCAAAGAAAAAGAAGAAGAGAAGAGGAGTAAGGAAAGGTTCCGCAGGAGAGTCAACGATGACGTATATATTTTTTAATTTACTTATTTTATTGTTAAAAAGACTTTTTTTTATTCTTCTATTTTAAAATCGTTCGTCTAAAAATCACTTTTTTCACTTCTAAAAATTTGGAGTAAAAAAAAAGAACGCTCCCTTAGGCATTATTTGTTTAAAAGTTTTTTTACTATATATTTCCTTTTTTCGTTATACATCACAATAGTTTACAGTAATATTTACTAAATAATTTTGACATTTTACACTTAAAAAATCATAACAAAACACTTAAATTATCTTAAATCGTGTAACTTCTTAAAAAAGTAGGATAACTTACATTTATCAAATAATTTTAACATTTTACACTAAAAAATCATACCAAAATACTTTCATAATGTAATTTTAAAAAAAACTGTGAATCTCACTTTATAACGTAATTCTACCTCTTAAACAAACAGAGTCATAAGTTGGTTATAGGTTTTTCAACTTCCAAAATCACTTTCCACGTCAATATTACTACACAAATTTTAATATATAAAATTTTATCATCTAAATTATTATGCAATTCTTACTACATTTATGAAACCAATTACAATTTCAACTTTATCTAATTTTGAAGTTGACAAAAGCTATCCCTAAACACACCTTCAGGATTTATTTGGTAATTACGTACCACATAAATTAGGTAAGTTTGAAATTTATATTCTTTTTATGTCAATATGATGTATAAAATAAAAAATCTATTTTTATTTATCTTTCTAATAATTACAACGAAAACTTCTACTTTTATTACATTATTTATTAAAATATATACATAAAAAAAACTTGTAAATCTTATTATTAAATAAAACCTTAAGGTAGTGGTGAATACAGGAGCCAGCTGCGATCTCGGTGGACCGGGAGGAGATAGCGCCCTGGCCTCTTATTCTCCTCCTTGGAGCGCGTACTCGTAGGCAGCAAGCGGCAGGTAGGAGGTAGGCGACCGTGCCAGCCCGGCCAACTCTCGCCGGAGCACCTCGGGATCCGTACCACCTACGGCCGAACGAACGGCCGGCACACCCGCCTCGCCGTGCCGACCCGGATCGACGTCGACACGTGGCAATCTTTCCAATCATCTGCGCTTTTCTTCGATCTTCGTCTTTAAAATAAACATATCTTAAGCTTTTTTGTTGTTGTTTAAGCGGAATATACTGTTAATTACTGTGTACTTTAATCTTGTATCGTATAATTGATCAAATAAAACATTAAATCGTTTATAAATACCAAAAAATGATTTTACGTATTATAGAAGGTAAAAGCCCCTCTCCGGTAAAGACATCATTTGTTTGAACATTTTGATATTATACAATTATATTTTTTACTATATAATATAACATTCTATGATATATTTATCAAATAATTTTTTTAAATATTATGTAATCATATAAAATACTTTATATATTTTTTACTATTTATAAAATAAAATTAATATTATTATATTTTTATCATAAATAATGTAATTTTCAAAAATCTACATATATAAGTTTTGAAGGTAAAAATAATATATTTTATTTATTATTGTATTTATTATTATATATATTTTATTTATTCATTATCACAAGTTTTAAAAAAGAAAACAAATTCTCCGGTAATACTATTTTTAACGATTTAGATTAAATCTGACTTAACTATATGAAGTCAGTTCGTATAATTACTTCGTAACTATACGAAATATTGTTTATCGAAATACTGTATATAGAAAAAATGTTATAACACATGATTTGTATAGTTACAGAATAACTATACAAACTTATTATGTATAGTTAAGTTAGATTTAATTTAAATCGTCCGTTAAGGTATAATGATGCCTAAAAACCTAATATTAGCTTACCTTCGGTTACTAATATCGTCTGCGGTCGTCACACCTTTTGTAGAAATGAAAAAGTTTAAATCAGATTCTCATTTAGATTAAACTACGTTAAACAAATCTAGACATCCTCTATATATTACGAAAACACAAAAAGTGAATAACTAGCGACATAAAATATATTAAAAAATATCGAGTTAATTCTCGTAGATATACGTGTACATATTCTCACGGAAAAGCCAACTGGAGAATATCGAGATAATATATTAATTTTTCTCTGTTAATGATGCATCTTTTAATCTTTGACTAAATTATCCACATCGATTATTTTATTTTATTTTAAACCGGTGCTGTTAGGCTTTACAACACTCGAAGCTTTTCAATTGCATGTACATTTTCTAAGAGTGTGATTGGACGCTAACAATAAAAGACGAAATAAAGGTTTTGTTTGTTGATAAAGGTGTGAAATTATGTTTTAAATTTTTTTACATGTTATCGTTATTTTATAAAACTAAATTTTATTTATTTTCACTCGTTTTAATTCTAGTTCTCCATGATTTAAGAAACTAAAGTCTTATTTATTTTCTCAACTTTAACTTCAATTTTACGTAAACTCCTGTATATTATCATTATCATATAATCTATTGTACATAAATTTTTATCTCACAATTATTACTAAACAAGACCAAAGAGTGTGTACAATTAGCATTAATCACATTAACCAACAATTTTTTTCTGCAATGATGTGTGTTACATTATACATCCTACAATTGGAAAATAGAAAAATGTACATGTAAATGCCTAAAGAGTTTTTTTCCAAGTAAAATTATAAAGTATAAACGTAAGTTTTTTTAAAAATAAAAATTATCATATGAATGGAGGTGGATCATATGGTATAATCCCCTACAAGCCAAAATGTGAACCTAATTCAAATTCAATTAGTTAAGATATTTGGATTTGAAAGCTAATGGTTAAAATTAACAAGAACTGTACATTTCCAATACCTTAAAGTCAAGGATAATATCTGTTTAATTTAAACAAAAATTTAACAAATAATTTACAATTATCTAATGTTAACATCCATACGATTCTTCTTCCACCCACACCACATTCATGAGTAAAAATTCTACAAAAATAAAGCATTTCCCCTAGATGCCTACAAAAAATTTATAAATACCAAGGTTCTTTCATCTCAAATCCAAACGATAAACGTTGAACCCTGCTTTTCTTTCATAAGAAATACAGGCATTGAAATGATTTGTACAATAATTCGACCCATCTGGCTTCAGATTTGCAACTCAAGTGCCTTTTCCACTTTTTTGGTTTCTCTGTATTTCCTTCCTCGGATTCCGTCTTTGAATGCTTTGTGGCTTGCAATGGCATGGTCCTACTAGCGACGGCCTTTACCACGACGAACTCTGCTACCATGAAAATGAGGCTTGTCCTGCTTCAAGCCCAGGGATTGGATGCCCCTGCGTTTCCCAGTTTGGGGTTTCTCATTGTTTCCCTTGTGTTTCACAGAACTGGAGGAAAAGGAGATTTCTCGCGAGCCGCCAGGTCCTATCTTGACACCTTCGGTACTTTCTCCCTTGTGCTTATCCTGTAAAGCAGCCACCCTGTCTCCAAGGGGAAGAGCATCCTCCTCAGCAAGGGAAACACTGTTGTAAAATGCTTCTGCATGGCGCTCATCCTTCACTTCATAGAGCCTGCATGTTATAAAATGTTAGTCCTCTCACACTCAAAAGGTAAAGCAAGTAGATCACACAAGCATCCAGTGTAAACTTAATGACAAAATCGGAACTTTTCCATGTTTTGAAGTAATTTTTGCAAGTATGCCGAACTACAACAGAGAAAACAGACAATTGTATGAAAGTACAGAGAATTTTGACAAACAGAAAATGACTGTTAAAATCAAATCCTTTCGGGTAAACCGTAAACGTAAACATGAATATGAACTAGGTAACTTGCCTTGGAACTTTAGCCATTTTCTTCTCTTTAGTTTTTCTTCTGTCAGATTCATTTTCTGAAAAAGAAGCTGAAGCATCAGAGTCATCACTTTCCTCCTCTCCATCTGTTCCTTTGGCTAATTCAAAATGTTCTTCAAACATGGAAGTTTGATTTTTTGAAGATTGAGGATGCAAAGAAAGGTATTCCGAAGAAAATTCATCAACCTCAAAATCCTGCACAAGTTATTGTAGTAAAAGCATTCATCAACCAAGTACAAGATAAGTTGCTATTGCCAATTTATAGAAAGACATGGGAAGCTAACACTGCAGAACTTTGTGCATCAATACTCATCGACAAGATGCAAATATCATACCTTATTTTCAAACAATGCTGCAAACCGTTCATCTCTCAACACATCACTTCCTAGGCCTTTCTTTTTCTTTGAGGACTTTTTATTTGCCTCTGAGTCATCCTGGATCCCTTCTTCCTCTTTGTTTTCAAGAAGGCGGTATGCAAGTGTTCTATTTACTTTAGGTAATTTTCTCTTTATCTGCACGTGACAAAATGCCACAACAAACCAAATGAAGCAATTAGCCAAATAGAGTGCAGCAGCTGAAAAATTCCCAGAGATTAGAAAAGGACCAGACCATAAGAATTTAGGTGCACCTGAGCACAAAAGTGGAACTACCTTGTACTTTATTGAAATCGTCTAAATAAAGGTAAAGTAGGATTCTAATGAAAATGCCTATTGGAATACCTGTGGAACTCTACTCCTTATTTCAGCCAAGGATCCTCATATTAGAAAAGGACTCTACCAAATGTGTTATGAAGGTACAAAGTATTAAGCCTTGGGTTTTCTCTATTGAGAGTAGGGTTCTCATGCTTGGACTGAGATTTACATGACACATGCTAGCCATTCACGAGACCTTAGGTAACATAATAAAGAAATGTTTGATTTCCAGCAACAGACCACATTTTTGTCAGCAAGAATGTATCAGGTGTTTACAGGAAGAGAGAGAGCATTTGACATAAAACGCTGATAAATGTTATGAACGAGCAGAGCATCGTGTTTTGAACAAAAAATGGCATCAGATAATAATTATATAAAAAATGTACCTTAGAAGATGGATTAAAGTATTTAAAATTTTAAATTAATGCAAGGGACAAACCGTTATACGAGAAGCACGCTCAGCTTCCAGTTTTTCCTGCTGCTTCCTTTTTATATATGAATCATATACTGATGGGCCTGCCAATGAAAGTGCCTGTAACAAAATGAGCAGGGATAGAATATTTAGAGCAGCCCACAAACAATTTCAACTTCTCACAGGATACACATTGTTGAAAGTTTTCTTGTGTACTCAAGGGTGAGATACAAGATGGATTTATCCACACCAAGAATAACAATAATAAAGCACTTAGCCCCACACCATCTATGATTCATACCAAGAACTATGAAAATAATCGATAATAGAAATCCAAAACTGTATTCCTGGTCTTGGATGCTGTCATTAAAAGATAATTGATGAAAATAATCAATGATTCATACCAATTCTTGTCAATTTTTCAACACAGCCTTCTCTGGTAAAATGCCTAGTTCATCAAGTCCTCCCAGAAGATTAGGTTAAAAAGAATTTTTGGTATCATTAGCGACATAAATTACTCACATTTTCTTTATTTTGACGTCAATAACCATATTTAGTATTTTATAACATTTTTTCTTTTTTTCCCATCTAATACCAGAAATGGTGAATTTTTTTCATCAGCATGGCCATAGTTTTATGATCATATCAAAGAAGACTATTTTGATATTAGGTCCTAGACTATTCATAGACTCATAGAAGTAATTCTTACCTTATTATACAGCTGATGGTTGATGAAGAAGCCATGCATGTAGGCCTTCAAACAAGAAGTTCCTATCAAGGTAGATAAATTCAATTTTTCAAGGTCGTCTTTGGTCAAAAATTTATAATTGTCATATACTGATCGTTCAGGCTCCTCCTCTAACTCTTCCTGCATTGAATAATTTAACAGTATCAATGCACGTTATAATAATCAGCATTTTGGATTATCAGGTCAATGATCACACCGTTAAACCATCAAGATGAGAGCACCATTTAGGGGCAGGCCCTAAAGCTGGCACGAAGAATGGAGTTATCTGACTGCAGTCTTGTGCCAACAATATCAAGCCAGTATTACGAAAAATGCAAATATCGTTTATAGATCCTGCACTTGGTTCAATGCTGGTAAAATTGTCCCCCTGGAAAAGATGAGGAAAAAAACAAAACTACCATGTCAATCAGTCATTACAAAAGGAAATACAAACAGTTTTTATTGATTATCATGTTTTTGTACATCAAGGAAGATTTGGCAGGAAACTCATTCCACTTACCCAAAATGGAATTCAATTCCCATTCATCCCTTCAATCTAATGTAAAACTATCCCTTCTCTGATCACTATGTAATCTCTGACTATGATTGAGGTCTTTCTAAAAATACTAGAGCACTAGGTCATGGGTCTCACTTCTTACCAAAGTAAGACATGCTGTACACGTGCAGAAAAGTATTGGATGCTAGTCTCACGTTGGTAATCTGACCAATGAAAACTAGATTTATAACATAGTAGACATCTTTTCCACTACTTAGCTAGGCTTTGTGGAATGTGAACTTTGTCAACACTAGTGATTTCATTATATTGATATTTACTTGATACATAATGATGTTTGCAAGGTTCTAAAATTATTATTTCAACAATTGACAATAAGGTCTTCTCTAACATAAAAATAACTCTTTCTACCACACAATTACTGAAATTTTTTACTGAGATTCAATATCTTTTCTTAGTACAAAACGTAAATATTTTCCAATCAAAGAAATTCATTGTTAATAATTACTTTCTATAATATTTGATAAATTTTGTTACACATCAACAAATAATGATATATTCCACACTTAATGGAGGCACCTACATAGATACCAAGGCACTATAATGAAGCTAGGCATTTTATACATGGCTTTTCTATTAAAAACTATCTAGATCAATCTGTTGCTCCTCTAACCTCTCCAAGCTTAAGCAGTATGGTTTATATGTTTTTAGATGCATTACTTTCCAATACATTGCATTGTTTTTTGGTAACATAGAAGCACTAGGTTTATTTCAATATTTTGGTCATCAACATAATCATATACATGCATTCCCTCAGCAATTTGATAATTTAATTTTAAAAAAATCAATAATGAACGAGCCAGTGAAGATGGTAATACAATACAGCAACTTGTGATAATCTGTTATCCCAGTCTAAGGAAAAAATACTCACTGTCTCTGGATGCCAAATCCGAACAACATGACTATCTGTACTGATTAACTTTGGCTTATCAGAATTGGGAGTTTGGTGCCATTTGATGTCCACAATAGGACTACCATACCTAGTTAACACAGAACATAAACATGAATTCAGTATTTTCACGACTCCAAGTAAAATACTAACCATTAATTGGCAAGCAAAGAGGGAGGCTCAAGGAGGGCTGATCACAGCCGATTTGGCTAGAGAAGGTGGAGGTAGCAGTGGATCACTTTACTAGATATTGAATCAGTTGGCTAGTATGATTCAGCTAGTTAGACTCAGCAATCAATATGTAGGATAGTATGACTCACATGTGATCCTTGACATGAATAGGCTGAGATGACCGCAAATCATAAATTAATATCTGCAATTTCCATCCAAAAAATGAAGATTCCAGAAATTGCATAAGTTCATTGTATTTCCTTTACCATCAAGACGTTGATTATTGTCATGAATTTAAAATAAAAAGTCAATAATATAAAATCACAACTTCCAATGTGATTGGCCATAATGTGCCCACAAAATGTTCCCAAATATAAAATTTTGCATAAAAATTGATAACCTACCAATTAGTATATCATATTATTATTGTTAAGAAAAAATCGTTAACTATTTCAAAAAAATGGTATGTCATTATATTGTTAAGCATACCTGAGAAAAAAAACCATTTGATTAAGAAAAGAAAACCACCTATTAGTCAATTTAAATTAGTACAAAATAGGCATTCTAGTACTGTGGATCACTAATATGAATCAGCATGGAACTTTATTAGATTGCAAATGGTACAATACTGATTCCAAAAGGTAACAGCTCCCATTTTATTTTCAACAGTAGTATCAATATAGAAAAGATGCTCGACATTGCCAGATGCAGGTCTATTTTAGATATAAGATCAGAAGACAATGAAGTAGGAAAAAAGATTTTTCTCTTCACTTGACCATGTGAGTGGGATTTTATCACACATCGTCATATCCAATCCACCACCATGATTCTTGATTTTCGTTGCCTTCACAAGTCCTCAAAATATTCACAATAGATGATTTGCAAAATCAAGGAACTTAATTTTCAGTCTATGTTCTTATGAAATGGATAATTAAAATCATGTTTTCAGAGATTTATGCTTTTTTGCAATTGAAACAACCATATCAATAGATAATCTCAATTAAATATCGTAAAGATGTTCCACTTCCATAAATAAAAAACTTTAACAGAAGGCACTGTATCTCTAGAAAAAGCATGGAACCACTCAAAGAATTAAAAATAAGCAAAGCAGATAAATATTTTGAAAAAATATTGGCTATGGTCATCATAGTAACAAACAACTTGATCTATAGTTATTACTTATTAGTATATCATATTCACAATAAATAAAATAAGGTAACCACGTGCCTTTCCAGCACTGCTTCCAACAGCCATTTGAAAGCCACCACCTTCATCAAATTGCAATGCAGTAACCTCCTGAGGAAGAGATACAGTAAATTACACTTTAAACGAGCACAATATCTAAGAAAGGTTGCCACTTACCACTAAATATTGACTGGTGTCTTACCTGTTCAACAAGACCAGCAGGTGTAACTGCATTAATCCTACCAATAGAAGATTTTGTTCTCAAATCAAAACATTCGACAACTCCATCTTCACCACCACATCCAATAAGTCCATGAATTGTGCTGTATTTACAAGTAAATTGTAATATAAAAAAATCCTTGTGTAAGCAAGCAAACTATATGGGCTTAGGTACACACCAATGCTAAGTGAGAAGCGACAAACCTTCGGGAAACTACATTTATAGCAGGTGAGTGACTGTTAAGTGAAGATAGAAAACGCCCCTGCAAATTGAAGATGTGAACTCAAATTTAGTAAACAAAACCAGAAAGTTCTATTAGAAAAGAACATGTTTCTGGTTTTAATTTAATGATACGAAAACAGCATGGAGTAATGTAAAGTTCGTAAATGAAGGATTGATTCTTTTACTTTGCCTTCACAACAACACACCATGCGATCGACATACTGATTCTACGAAGACATAGGTTAAATGGGCTAATGTAAGGATATCCGTATAGGATATCCATATAACCTATGGTTTTATAAACCCCTATGTATTTGCAATTCCTAATATTAGCAATGATATCTTGTTTTCTCCTCATCTAACATGGTATCAAAACCAAGTTCTAAATCCTAATCATCCACCACTAACAGCCTCTGCACCACCCAATCACCACCTCTGAAGTCAAACAAAAGTGAAAATACTAAAAGAGATGAGAAATTCAAAGAGGTCTTCTTTGGGCAAAGGCAAAGCCTAGAAGAAAGTGATAGGAATACAAATTCTATACTAGTATTTCACTCAAAGTCGAATGATGCTATTGCCTACCATGATTACCACACATATTGTATGACAACAGAAGAGAGATAATTATACAAAGTGATCATGCAATGAAGGATACAATAGAAGAGGGAATTATACAAATAAGTGACCATGCAATCAAGGATGGAAGAATGATAGAGGGATCAGATGAGACCTTTATCATCACAGTCAAGGATCTTTGAAAGAAATCACAGTGGTAGTGGCTCTCATGTACCAGCATCTATGTCAAAGGAATGTCTTTTTTACATGCATACCATTATAAAATGTTGTATTGTCACATATGTTATTATAAAACATCTATTATATGCCCTCTTACAAGTCATATTTTCTCAAATGCCATTGTGGTTGATTGTATGTCTTTTCACTCACTAAATTATTGCCTAACATGCCTCCCCTCTACCAAGTGGAAAAACAAACCCCTTGTATCCATAATGGAGGAATATATCAAGGAGGTGTTTGTGAATCTAGAAAATGATAAAAATGAGAGAATTTATAAGAAATGGAAAATGAAGGAAAGCAATTTCAATTTTGACATATTTCTGGCATCCATGCATGCGTCAAAAAGTAAAGAAATTTGAAATTTAGGTATTTATGCACATAGTAGAAAGTAACAAAATTTTAACTTAAATATTAAAATGAGTATCATAATTATTGTATCAGTTATAAATCATAAAATTTATAAATTATTATAAAATTCAAAAGTATTAATAAAAATGGATAAAGTTCAAATATAAATAATGGAAATTGAGAATCACATATTTTTATTATGTCATATAGATATCATAATGTTCTCGTGCTTTTTATTAGCTATTTTCTTACTACATTCTTAATTAAATTCTCTAACTATTTTTCTAGTTATTTACTTCTTTTGTGTTCACCTCAAAAAAAATAATATCAATATCCTCCAACTCACCCTTGTTCCACCTGTGTGCCTGTGCACTTCATTGCCTTGAGTCTCACCCTGGCACCCAATCAATCCCCTTAATCTCTTGCACTCCATCTATGCCACATCTTACTTGAGCCCTATGCAATGTAACAAGCCAGCCCATATCACCACCTCCCGTGCATGCACCTCAACCACCCAACTCCACTCCTCTGATCCCGCCTACAACAATCCACTTGCAATACCTATGCGTAACAAGCTCTCCTTTATGTCATCTGTAGAACCAAACCTTTGCTCCCATTCCCTGAGTATAACCTCCTCTTCTAAGCAACTACAATTAACATGAGTCAAGTGCGAGGAAGATAAGCATGACAAACATGCGAGTTGGGGAATTTTCTATCGAAACGGAGAGAGGAGACATGGGAAAATTGCTAAACATCCCCTTTTATACTCAGGAAAATGCTAGAATTCAATTCCATTATTTTCAAGGTGCAAAAATATCTTGAAAATATTAGAAAGGAATTTTAGCATTTTCCTTTCTAGTGTTTTTAGGGTGCACAACGCCCTGTAAAGGTGATAACCTAGATTAGGTTAGAATAAGATGATAACAAGGGTAACCACGAAATTTCACATGTAAGCCAATGTAACAGCCCAATGTTAAGTTAAATATCTTAACCAAAATGGCATTCTAGTAAAATGTTGGGTTTTAGGAGGCCTGCCAACAAATAGGCATTTTATAGTGACATATGAGACTAAAATTTAAAATAGCATGCAAGCAAAAAATCCAAAAGAATAACAAATTACAACAATGCTTGGAGCCTACAAACAAAAGCAAGATGATCAAGGCTATGAAGGACAAAGCAAATCTAAGAATACTTTAGGAATATATAGATAAATGTTAGAGAGAAAGTTGCAATGCAATATCAAAATTGAAGTTCTAGAATTTTAGCCCAGCCAATGTTGGGCTAAAATAAAAAGTATCACATACAGCACATGATTGAAGGTAAAGGTATTAAAGCACATGACGTGATTAACAAATAACAAGTATCTAATCAGTGAAAAAATAAAAAAGTATCTAATCAGTGAGAAAGAAGAACAAGAGACTTACAACAAAGGCCTAAAGAGAAGATAGTCATAAAAAAGAGATAGTAGCTAGCACATGGAGTAATCACTGTATATGATGAATGAACAAATACCACTAGAAAACAAATAGTGAATTTTGTGACATACTTTAATAGTCATGCTATCACAAGTACCTTTATAAGTTAAGACTTAAAGGGTAGGTGTCATCAAGGAGGTCAAGCCTTCAAATGCAATTTAGGTGGTGACAAACAATCATGAGAATTTTAAGAAAACAAGTGAAAAGATTATGGAGGAATATCTCATTTTTGGATACAAATACAAGGATATGGATATCCATATAAATACACATTAAATTTATAAATAAATACCTTAATCGCTAGGTCATATAACTCAATTAATTTCATATACATATTAATTTTAACATGATCTTGAGTCATGCAACTTACAAATTTTAATATAACATTAGTTAATACTAATTAATATTTGTAAGTTATAAATGACTAATAACTTCTATTTATGAATATTATAAGTTTAGACCTTAGGTTGCAGGAATAAATAATACAATATACTAACTTAACATTACTTAAGTATATACAATAGAATTAGATGATTATTGATTATTCCATAAAATCTAAAATTCATTATCATGCTATCATAGTTAAAAGCAGCAATAAGTGACTTTTTAAATCTCATGAAGAACTAATAAATAACATAATTATAATACTAAGTCAACAATTTTATAAATTTTAACATATGTGCATAGTTTATCTTATTGAAATTAAATTACAACTAAATCTGAGAAATCATGATTCTTGTATTATCATTTCATAATACCCTTACTAAGATTATTTGTACTATGGATCATCTATGTATTTTAATATTATATTCATATTTGTATCCAATATAAATCTATATTCATTTGATCTAACATCTGTACTGTATTCATATCCGATAAAAAATCCATTTATTTAATATCCAAAGTTCCAAACAATATCCATATACATTTTTTTAATGATATGGATTTTAATTCAGCTGTCCATATTATATCTGTATCCATATATATATGGATATGGAAACACCAGTATCCATACAATACCCGTCCATTTACATCCTTAATTTTGACTTTGATATTTATTATTTTGTAGCATTTTAATTAATAAATTCCAATAAATTAAATGTCCTTTTGAATGTATGATGTCTTACATTATCTTACCTTAACTTTTGGACAAAAATTGAGCTTTTTAAAACAAAATTTGATGATTTTGTCCTATTGCAACGTCTTAACCAAAATTTCTGCAAATACTCAATACATTTCCTTCTCTTTAATACTGATAATACAATACTAATACTGTATTGTATTAACAAAAGTAGGTGTCCAAACCACAATGTAAAAACGTTAGAAAATTTTTTCTATACCACATGACATTTTGGAAGGTCAAACCAATGAATGGTCAAATAAATAAGAAGCTAAAACATACAAAAGTGGAATTTCAGTTAGATACACAGGCTAAAGTGGAAGTTTTCGAAGTGGATGTCACTGATTTTATCAATTGAGAGATGCATATACGCCTTCAAATAGAATGAGTATGATAACCTGTTGAAGATTGATTCTGTAAATATCCGGTGAAGATGCAGCACATAACAGGTCACAGGACCAGCAATCATATGCAATATCTCTCCCCATCCTGTTAAGAAATATTACTTTCATGATGCTAAAATTGAATAAGATGCCAATAGTAAAATAATTGAGAAATCATCATAGCGTTTTTTATGCCTAGCTGATTTTCCTTATTTCCTTATTTCTTAAAATAGATAGCTGTGGTAAATTACAACTTACATATGGAGCACCCAAAATAGATAAGCATAATGTGCAAAATAAACTTAGGTGCAAACAAATTATCCTGAGTTGCTTCTATTAAGTCATAACATGTTATTACTTGCCACTTGATGACTTCAATATTATTACATGAAATTAGTTTAACAAGCTACATGTTGTCTGATTCCACCATTTGAACTATAAATCTCTTAAACAATGAGCATATAACACAATTTTTTTAATGCAGAACAGTGAGATGAAATCTTTGAAGTAGGGATCCCAGATGATTTCTTAAATGGGACACTATCATATATTTATGTCCAAGCATCTACAATTATGGAATTTTGCTAAGATTTAATGATTTAAGGCTGATATGATCACATGAGTGGCTTCTGATGCAAACAATACGTTTTACAAAAAGTGGTTTATTAAAGCTTAATTCAAAACCAATTAAAGTGAGAGACCGAGGTACAAATGTATAAGACCTAAGTACAACCACATCATGGGCGATGTAGGACTATTCATCTAACACTCTCTCGCACTTGTGACTCTACCTTTTAGCTCTAATGTTTTGAGAGATATGTTTTTCGCACTTGTGACCTAAGTACAAAACATATCTGCAAATCCTAAGTACAAAACAATGCAGATATGTTTTGAGAGAAAAAGCACAATATTTTATGGTAGTGCTTAAGATGAAGCCCACTTCAAATCCAAAGGTGTTGATTGTGTGGCTGAGTGGTCAAGTCTAGAGTGAGACAATGGAGCTCTAAGAAAGAGATCATGACTTGTCCTGAGAGTTAACTCTCTCTTTGAGTGGGCCTTTTCTCTTTGTAGGGATTGGTTTCATTTTGTTTCTATATCATTTTTTGTGTCCTCTTTCTTCTTTGGCAAGTTATCTTCTCCTTTTGTTGTGGGTCTCTTTTCAAGAACCCTCTTTTCCTGTTTTTTTGGCTTTGTTTTAGTCTCCCGTAGCTTGTATAGGTCTTTGACTTTACTTTTATAATACATTTATCTTTTATTGCTGCTCACAAAATATACATCACATGATTTCCAATGGTATGAAAATGGTAAGGCCTTAATGAATAAGCTATTTGCAATGATCATACATCACAAGTGGACCATCGGTTAGATATGGATCATAACAAGTAAATTACCTATTTAGTGTGTAGTCTCACAACACTTAATTAGAAATGATAGGTGGAAGATTATATGGTCATGATTCTATATTAGAGTACATTACAACTCAAATATTTTTCTGATACCACACTAATGAAAAAAGCTTTAATAAGTAGACCATGATCATGGTCACAATTGCAACTCAAACCATGTAGGCCTTGAATTCAAGTCATGATGATGGTATCAAAGTGCCCAATCAAAAGCATAGAAAAATGAGAGTATACAGCAAATTGTAATCACCTACATTGGATATTGACAAGAATATCAAGAGTTTAAGTCGGAGAGGCCAAAAGGGTATAATGATCATGTTAACATACAGCATGCATAGTCACGTCTCTCTTATTTGAATTAATCAATAGAAATTATATAACATGATCCAAACTAGAGTATCTTAAACTTAAGGGTTTTCCAGTAGTAAAGAAATGAAAATACTTTTGTAAACCATGGGTCAGTCCAATGGATCATAGATTTGTAAGTTGTAACAATTAATGTTTGAAGTTAACAGAGTGAAAGTACTTGTCTAAAAGATTGATAAGATGTCTTGACAATGCTTTGTTATTGTACGATGAAAGCTAGAATAAACTTCAAATAAGATAGAGATTAACCTTGGAATTCGCAAGCTATAATGACTTCCATATTTTGCATGCAAACAAACTGATCGATCAGCACAAAGAAATGCAATCTTTGAATAATCATCCTCAAGTACCTATTTGAGCAAGAAGAATTTGGCACCATTGTTGAGTGAAAAATAAACTTCATTACATAAAAATCAACTAATGCAAAACAATAGTTATGAATATTCTCCAGTGTTTGAGCAAAGTAACCTTTAAATGCCTAGGAAGCATAATAAATTAAAAAATTCAAATTTTCCCGACATATGACTTGTATGCCATTATCATAGAATCTGTTTATTATAAAATTTAAATTCAAGTTAATGATAAAACTTATAATATACAAAAGTATAGAAAAATCATCGTAAAATATTATGAGATTTATAAATATGAAAAATAAAAATTCAAAAAAATATCAAATGGCTAGGTATTAAAATATCTAGCCAACTTGTAAGTTCTAACACCTTGGTGCCTAAGTGTCTTGATAAGCATAGAGCAAAAAACCATGGCTATATTTATTTTTTCACAAAAAACAACATGAACATGCAATATGCAATACTATGTATAACAAGATAATTATTGAATATTAAAATGATAAGCAACAAAAAGATATAACTGAAAAGAGATATTGACTTTACATATCATACAAAAATATTTGCAAAGAATCTCTCATGATTATGCTATGTAGAGAGTGCATATGACTATATGATCTATAAATAGCTCAAGTTTTCTGGATTAATACCTGAAAGTTGATGATTTCTGAAACAAGATGCCTTTCAAACTTCATTGCTAATTCTCTAACTGTATAAACCTTAACTTGGGGAGGATAAATGCCTGAACATTAAAAATTGGATGAGAATAAACTTTCAAACCAGGGGCCACCCCCCAAAAATGGAAATCAATAAGAAGCATCCAGATAGAAAAATTTACATGGTATGGCCTGCTAGATCAAATAAAGAGGGTTAAAATCTATGGAATTGAAGAAAAATGAACAATAGATGTTATCCGCATAATCTTAAAAATATTGCAGTTCAATTGTCAGAAACCATACACAAATTTCATCGTGGACAGGAAAACATATTCCTTTGGGAATAGAGACAGACATTGAATCCTTGGAAATTGAGATCACATATGAATTTCCTGATAAGTTTATATATAGAAAGAAAAAATGTCTTTTTATTCAAAATCAAGCATCTTTGGGTTGAACCCTTGGATGTTAGAAATGGTCAAAGAGGATGTACTTCAGAAATGAATTGATGTTTCCTCCACCCATCCCAGATAAAGAAGCAATGTATCAAAACATCAATTTAGGAAAGAAACAAGGTATTCTTGACTAAGGAATTTAACTTAAATTTTGTGTCAAATGTATGTGAGCTGAAGAACTGACGTGTCAGTAAAATATTGACAATCTTATTTCAATGAAAACATGGGAAAGAAAATCACCTTATGTGCCAAAAATTACCATGTCAATATTGGTTTAGATGTCAGGTCAAAATGATGAAAAACCACCATGTATTGGAAAGATTTTGCCAACATGTCGACATTTGATTACATGCTCCTAACATTTAAATAACAATTTCATTTGAAAATAAACACATGCATAAATCATAAACATTACGACTGTGAGAAGATGATGAATCAAAACTTGCCTGATGCAATTACATACTCTCCATCAGAAGTGACTTTAATTTTTGTGGTTGCAGTTTCAAACCACAAATCTTGGATTAAGTCCAGTCTTTCCCTGTAATCTAATCATTACCAAAAAAAAGAAGAAGCCACATGACATGTTACTCGTTATCCAATTACATTGGGTTAATGAATCAGCCTACCAGGGGAACCAAGAGCACAAAAAAGCATAAAAGAAATTTCTATATTAAGGCAAAGGATGTAAAATCAATGAATTTTTTCTGTTATCTTCTCGTTAATGTACACTTATGACAATGTGAATTCAATGGGATTTCTAAGCATTTTCCATTTCACATCACACTCCCTTTCAATTTGTGGGTAATGGAATGAAAAACCTCGTGTTTTGCGGTTGCAGAGAGCAAAAGATGAGCAAGCACCTTTATCCTTTCGAAGAGTTTTGAGCTTCTTGGGAGTAAGCCACGAGGGCAGAGACCGGTGCCGCGATATGGAATACACCTTAACGCCATTGATGGAGGTCGACTTTAGCCGGTTTATGTCAATTCCCGGATTCGCCATTGGAAGCGGCTATGCCGAAGGTGGAACTCAGTGTTCGTGTGGAGGAGGTGCCAAAAAGGGTGAAGTTAGGGATGAGCGAAGATGGAATTTTTGGGATGGTATTTATGTACCACGAATGGTGGAGTTCGGGTGCAAGGACTTGGATGCCTGTGGTCAAGGAGGGTATTCCAGGAGGCTGAGCTTGCGAAGGAGGAGAAGATGTTCGGGTTCAGGGACGAAGAAGCGGGAGGCGGCCGGCGGAGAGCGGCAGGTGAGGGTGGAGGAAGAGCGGGGGCGGCGCCGATCGGCGGTGGCACTGAACAAAAGAAAACCGCAGAAGGGCAATGTTTGGAATAAAAATGTTCGATTCAAATTTCCCTTCTAATTATTCAAAAATGATTATTTAATATTTGAAAATTGAATTTCTTTAAATTTTAAATTACAATTTAATATGATTAATTAGGAAATAAATAACTAGAAAATAAATGTTAAGCAAGTAATCAATTAAATGGATAATAGGGTTTAGTACCTACTTAGATCTATTTTTTAATGTTGTGCCTAGTGTATCAGAATGAAATTACGTTGAAATGGAATAATTTTAAAATGGAAATGTAGTAGGGTTAATGAAATAGAATAATAGAATTATAATGAAATGTTTTTTTTTTGTTGAAGTTTTTACTTGGATATACTTATGAAATTTGAAAATAACTTTACATTTTTTATAATGACAACATGCTTATTTTTTAAATATAATATTTTACTATATCCGAAAACTTAAAAAGTATATCAAAAATAATTTCATTATGTATCGTAATGTTATAATATCCATTCGTAAAAGTTGAATCTTGTCATCTTAAAATTGAATCACGTAACCACATTGATGTTTATATTACTAATGTGAGATTATTTAATTTTATATCTAAATAATCTATATCAATACTTACCATACTTTCTATATTAATGTCCTCATCAATGACTTATTTTAGGCTTTATTTGGTTAAACATATTTTACTATGCATCTTAATTTTTTATTATGTATTACAATGATCTATAATAATATTTATCAAATAAATATAACATTTTATACTAAAAATTATGTCAAAATACTTACTTTGAAAAACGTGAACGTCATTTTATCTCATTTTACATCTACAACAAATACACCTTTTGGACCATTTTAACTCAAGTCATTTTGGTTTAGACTTATTGGTTTTATATCAATTGTTACAAATTAATTATTATTCTATGTTACCGTAGTAAAAGAACTTATTCTAAAAATTTAACTAAATAGAGGAGATAGCCCACTTTATATTAAAACTACATTAATACTTATACTATTAATGTGAAACTATTTCTTGCATGCTCAAACAGTCTAAATCAAATCATGATATTGACATTTATATAGATAAGTTACATTACTTATGTTAACAAACTTTTATTACGTTAGTTATAGAATTTTGATATTTTTAAAAAATTTCGAGATATTTTGATTAATTATGTAATTATTATAAATATATTTTTTTCTTTGATATTTTAATAATTGTATAAGGGAATAGATTTTTTTTTGATGATGTTACTAAAATTTCATCTTTGGTAATAATATTTTTAGATGATTTAGATTAAATTTAATTTAATTATATAAACTTATTTTGCGTAATTAAATTTAATTTAATTTAAATTATTAAAAATAATACTACTAAAAATAATATTCTAATAAGACCATTAAAATGTCACTTCTCATTATATAAATAGACCTATTTACAACTGCAAAAAATAAAACCCTCCCCTTTGACGGACGCTGGAACCCTGACAACGCGTGGATCCATGGAGATCAGTTGATTCCGGCGACTGGTTTTGAGTGTGGATCAGCGGCAACCTCGGTGAAGGCGTGTTCTCGCGTCCCTCTTCTTGGCGAACGTAAGGACGCGAGAGAACTGCCGGCAATTGAGGGGCTTGGCGCGGGATTCCTTGTTCGCTGGAGGTGAGGGACGGAGCGGAATCCGCTGCCTTCCACGTGGACTTGAGGAGGTAGCTGTGATCGGAGGCCTTAATACTGGAGTTTCTCTGACCGAGTTGTCCTCGTGCTTGGGAGGGAAAATGGAAGCAGGGCGGGAATTTGCGGAGAAGTGGATCTTTTGCTGTTTTGTGTTTTTATTTTCCAAGCTTGTCGTGACCTGTTGAAGTAGCAGGTGTCTGAACAGAGGTCGACGGAGGCAATTCGCTCGTGAGTGAAATCGATTCCGCGCAAGGTCAAGGCGCGACCGTAGATAACTGAAGTACAATTGGCTTGTAGCACATACTAAGGTATGATTTTCCCGTCTCTCTCTTTAGAATCAATATAACCATGGCAAGAGATAAATTGATTTCCATAGTGAGTGGTGACTAATAACACAGGTTACCTGTTATTGGTTTGAATGCAAGAAAATTTACACGGCATATGTGCTTGTGAAATCCAACAACTAATGGCCACCAATGCTGATATGAGTCTCAAGTTTTTGTTTGAGCATTCTATCATGTGAAGCAAACAAGCAATCAAATACATTGCATGTAAAAGTAAAACATCTAAAATCATACCAGCCTCTTGCTCTGATGGTCATACTACCACAATAATTCATCACTTTAGTTAGACTCTTCACAGAAGAGTACCACCCTTAATACTTGGATTAAAGTTAGGTGTTCAAAAATTATCCTCAATCATGAAATAATTAGTAGCCAAACGGTACTATTTAATGACTTTAGTTGGTTATTGGAATTGTTGATCAAATTTACCAAGAAATTTTGTTTGTCTTTCAAAATTCATAAAAAAAGGTTTTTAGGAAGACATGACAACTAAGAATAGATAAAATCATCCATCCTTGACCTGAATAAAATAAATACACATTTATCGAGTGGATTTAAATTTCATAACACTTCTAGTTAGACTTCAATAATACTTCAATAGGCATAGGTTTACCAAGTGGAGTTATTTCATAAGACTAATAAAATTTCCTTAGCAACTTTTTTAACATAAGTAGTTATTTCATTCCAAAGTTTATTCAACTCTCCATCTAGTTCACATATTCTCTCTTTTAATAGGTTATCTCTACATATCACTTTCTTTACACTTTTTAGATTTCACCTCCTAATTCTTGGGTTCTTATGCACTTTAGTATATTTCCTTCTAGTCTTAATATTAACATCTAATACTAACAACTTATGTTGTGTAGTTAACTTTCTCCTGGAATAACCTTAATATTTTTTCATTCTTTGATCTATTTTTTCTAGTAAGTAAAAAATTTATTTGACTACCATTTGAACCACTTCTAAATGTAATTAAATTCTATTTTATTTTCCTAAAATAACAATTAGCTATTAAGGTCACAAGCTATGTTAAAGTCTAAAATTGAATTTTCTTCTTCATTTCTATTACCAAAACCAAATTCTGTGGTTTCTTTAATATTTTATATCTTGCTCTCTTATCTGATCATTTAGATTCTCTTCAATAAAGAACTTTTCACTAGTAGGTAAACTATGAACTAAATTATCCAAATATTTCCGAAATTTTTTTTAATAGCTTCTCCTAAACTTATTTATGGAGCATATGCATTAATTATATTAACTATCTCATTTTTTATCACAAGCTTAATCATTATTATTTTATCTTCTATCCTTATTACCTCAACTTCATCTTTTAAAATTTTATCAACTATTATTTCCAACTCCAATCCTATGCTTATGTTTTCTTGTATATCACAATTTAAAGTATTATTCTCAATTAACCTAGAGTTTTCTCCTAACCATTTAGTTTCTTACAAGCCTAATATGTTAATTTTCCTTATCATAATATCCATTAATTTCATATTTTTACTAGTCAAGGCTCCTATATTCGAAGTTAGTCTAATTTTGGTGTTTTGCACTTTCTTTATTCACAATCATTCATTAAAGTATGAAAACCCTTACTTTCATTTGCATTTGTGTGATGATGTAGAGCCCTAGTTTGAAAATGTTACACCCATAGTATGTAATGCTTCCTTATTTTCTTTTCATTGCACTCAATGTTTGACAATCTCATTGCTAAGAGAGTTATGCACCAACAAATTATTTTTAGGGTTAGCAAGTTTTTAATGGGTTAACAGGTTTTTACAGCTTTTTGTCTACTTAATGTTAATCCTTCTTTATTTTGGCTTGAGACTAACTATGAAGGGGTGAACCTCCACAGGTGGTGTTGTTCCAAGAACCAACTAATGCCATTGAATAGTATTATTTAGTTAGTAATTATTTCTAATTGAGGATAATTTTTGATCATTTAACTTTAGTTTAGTATTCAGGATGGTGATAGTCTTTTGTGAAGGGTTTGATCAAAGTTGTGAATATTAAGGTAGTGTGTTTGATTTTCTGGGCAAGAGATTAGATAATTTTAGAATTTTTATTTTACATGTTTAATAATTTTACTTTTATAATGCAATGTATTTGATTGCCCATTTGCTTCAATACAGAAAATGAAATTATATGCATTTATGGTTATGAGTAATTTTTGATAAGAAAAAGATCATTGGAACATGCACAGATGCCTGGTAGTTCTATTCTTTGAGGTTAAAGAGTCGAGTGGTATAGATTTCATAATTGAAAAAAATTTGAATTCATACTATTTTATGTGCATAGTTATACTTTTGTGTAGTGCCGCATGTGTTATGAAATCCTAGCACTGCCATTGGAGGCAACAGTTGATGGGCATGTGGCAGTTGCTGCATGTGCTGGTATGGCATTGTTCTATGTGGCAATACTCTATGCCCCCACTTTCTTACTCCGCCTCCCCCTGCCAAGGTCACTGAACAGCTTCATGATTAGGAGGTTCATGTGTGCTATGGTCTCCTCAATTGTGTCCATTTTCACCTCATCAGTACTTCTAAATGTAAGTTTTTGTCCATCTCCCATATTTTACTGCTATGGTAGAATATGATGGTTATTTGTTCTTTAGCTTGTTTGAAGAGCACTATAGCGTGTTAAGCTTTTTTTTTCCCATCTCCCTTATTTGACCACTATGGTAGATTATGGCAGTTATTTGGCTTCTGGCTTGTTTAAAGGGCACTATAGCATGTTTAATCTGTAATGCACAGCATAGGCTCAATATACCTGTCTTCCTATAAATGTGGTAGGATCTAGGGTTTCTTCAGTTGTTGAACTGAAACTTATTTGTGAAGGACTTGAGGCTAGTTCAAAGGTATACAGTTACAAACATCAGTTATCCTTTATTTTACTGTATATTCTCCAGATTCCATGTTTAAGCTTGTGTTATCATATGTTGATGGATTTAGATAGAGAACTTTGGAGATATCTCAAGGGCTCTGCAAATATATGGTATCAGAAGGGATCATTTGGTTTGTATTGCACTTCCTATTGTTTGAATTTGTTTGTAATTTTAATTTTGGAACGGTAGTCTCTGGTTAGCCCTATGGTTCTAATAATTGATTGTTTCCTTTTTTAATTTGAATTTTTCTACAGTGGCAGGCTGTGGCATTCCCTGTTCTTTTGACCTCTCTCCCATATATGGGATCTCTTGTGTCGAAATTCTTATTGTTGGCAAGTGATTGGAGAGAAGCTTCTTGTGATGAAGGATTGATTATGTTTTTCTACAGGAGGTTACTAAACAAGATATTCCTCCACACTACTGATGTTTTGGCATGGCGCAATTATTTAGTGGTTAGCATCATATTCATTTTTAATACTTTCATTGGTTATGTGTTGAAATTTTAGTGCAAATTGAAGATTTTACACCTAGAAACACCTGCATCTTGACTCTTGTAATGAATGCCTCATGGGGTTGCTTTCCATTGTTTGAGCTGTAATTTAAATTTTTATACACAAAGGCTATTTAAGCAAAGCAATAGTAACTTTGATCAAAATACCTCTCCACAAACTATTGATTCTTGTTAAGCACTTCATTATTGATAGGCAAGGTTATCATGACAGAAGCTTAGCATACTAATTGATTTAGGAGCCTAGGCAGCAGTTAAGGCTAGTATTTTTACACACCTTTTTGTAATTTTGTTTTAATTGGATTGTTGCCAGATTTGATAACTTTGATCCATTTTATTTTGGGTATTAAGATTTATTATTAAGATCTTTTGAAAGATAAAAAATTAATATTTATTATTTTTAGATGTTAATGCACATCTTTAATTTATATTACGTTGTTAATCTTACCACATTTTATTGTTCTATTTGTTATATATATTTCAATGATAGTTAAGGTTAGCTAGGAACACATACACCTATGCATAAATTGTATTTGATAAAGTATAATATAAATAATAAAAATATATAATGTATATTTAAAATTTTTTAAATGGTTCCTAATAACTACGATGCTTTAGACACTGTCCATAAGACATGGAAAAATTGGTTTCGCAACATCTTTGTTGATTCCAAAGCTCTATTATTCGCTTTTCTTCTCAACCCAAAGTAATTGAGGTGAAAGGGGATCTCAAGGTGGTGCCCCTTGAAAATGCTTGAGGTGAGAGTTGAAAGGCAAGGTGATAGCTTGATTGAAGTAGTGTGATAAATGATATAAAAATGTAATTTAACTGAAAAGATTTCCATCGAAAGTTTAAAACAACTTGGTTAAGAATTGTAAGAAAAGATTTAAATTTATGTAATTTAACTGAAGATTTGATTATAGATAGAAATATATGGAAGAAAAGGATTCATGTGGTCAATCCTACATAGTGAGATTATGGCATAGGTTGTTATTGTTGTGCCAATGTTCCAAACAACATCAATATTGAAAACCTTGCTTTACATATAGAGGCCTAATATTAGTTAATGGTTAAATTGTTCTTCAACCTATCCTTGCCTTCACAAAGTGGTCTTAAGTTGCATCAGGTGATTGATCTCCTTGACAAGCTATTTTATTCCTGGCCAATACTTATTGAATAATTGAATGTTTCTAGTTTTTTTTTAAAATATCTTTCTATCCTTTTCAAAAAAGAATTTACACTTTTAGTAGTGTAAATTAGGGTTTTTGAGGCTCCATATATTTCACCCATGTTCTCAAATGCATTTTTTGACGTAATATTATACAAAAAATTTACATATGTTATGGTATTCATTAAGTGCCTCAAGCATGACCTTAGAAACTTTTATTGTGTAAATCATGCTTATCGTGCATGCCATTTGCTAGGTAATCTGGTTAGAGAGAAATAGAGTGATTTTTGGGAGTTCTAATAAGGGTTGGAAATACATTTTAATTAATGCCAGAACTTTTTGGGTCTCTTGGGTGCATGCTTTATTGTAGTGTTGAGCAAATGGGTCCCCAGACCTAAGCATCTTGCTTAGGATCGTGTAATAGTTGTTCCTTATAATAGATATGAATCATCTCGCTTTTTTTCAAAAAAATAAATGCATAATATTTTGTACTTTATTTTACTCTAATGCCATGTTGCCTATCATTAGACAGTAATTGGATCTGGAACTTTTTTGTATATTTTATCTGCATTTTTTTAGTTGAAAATCAGCAAACTTAATGCATGAAGCTCCCAACAAAGTAAGGTCCAGGCAAGGTCCAATTAATTGTACATGGTTTGAGAGACGGTTTTCTATGATGTGAATACTTGACGTTTCAAGTCATAATAGAGCACACTTATCATTGTACTAAGTCTCTTCCTACTTTGAGATGTCCTAATTTTACGTATCCTATTATTGATAAAACGTAAAAATGATATAATATTTATGTTTTATGTCAGTATGCATTTTTGTTTTTACTTTTTAATCATTGAAGCTTTTTTTTTCATTTCATTTCGTGTATGCTACTATTTTCATGACTTTGCCTTAAAACAATTTCACAGTATCCAATTGATTTTGAATTATTTTGGCAGGCACCTTTAACAGAAGAGTTGGTGTTTAGGGCATGTATGATACCCCTGCTTCTTTGTGGTGGATTCAGAACATACACCATTGTATTTTTATCCCCTATTTTCTTCAGCTTAGGTATGATCAATTTTTTCATGAGATCCCTGTAATATTTTGTCTTCTTGTTGAAGCAAAGACTTCCATGTGGTAGCACTGTTTAGTTCTTTTATAAAATCAAATAGATATTCTTGAAAATAAATAGTGGCTCTTTTGGAGTGAAGTCTTTGATGTAAATATTATGTACTTGGATATATTGGTCAGGTTTTGATTGTAACAAACCACCCAAGTAAATGATTTTTAAGTTGTTGATCCTAGTGGGATGATCAGAGATATTGTTCATCATTGTCTCCCTCATGATTGGTCAATTATTGTGGCATGGAAGGAGACTGCAGTCATGTTAGTGCTAGCTTGTCACCTCTCTATGATAGGGGTGGATGTAAAACTATAAATACTAATGAAATGGAAGAAGTAAGGATCTTGATGGTTTTGGAACCCACTTTGATCTGTAGAACCCATCAACCTCCCTCATGATTGGTCTAGTGGCTTATTGCTTTAAGTTTATCAGAGGGCTCTTGAGTGCAGCCTGTATTCCTTGTCTCACGGTTGAAAAGGAAAATTGGTGTTGCGGAAGAACTCATCAGATATTCTGAAGTTGAAGAACCATCACTAACAGCTATATTGGATCCATGTTTATTTGAGACCATGAGCATTTTTTATATTTGTGATAGGAAGGCTTGATCCCAATGATGAAAAGAAAGAAGGAACACAACACTCTTTGTATCTCTTTTCTATTCAATAGAAATAGTGGATGGGAGGTAGTGGTCAAAGGTCCATCTATTCGATGAAATAGGCAGCCAGGGGAGACCTGGCTAGAAGTAAGATCTGCCCAAGAATGGCTCGTTTGTGGTCATATGGAAGGTGTCAAAAAGGCAAGTGTGAAACTATAAGGTAAAAGTGGGCATGCTCTTGTCTCTGCCAGTGTGTCTATGATATAAAAACTAAGAAATGAAAACATGCATGTCTGTATTCTGTACTGATGTAAAAGCTAAGAAACGAGAACAGGGGCAACTCGGCCTGCAGACATGATTTTCTTTTGATCACTTTATTTCTCTTGGAATCAAACTACTTTGCTTTCCTTGTTTGTTATTTTTTCTCCATTCACTTTTAAACATTTGGTTCTCATATTTTGTTCTCAATGTGTGCTGTTGGTTTTATTGTTTATTAATTATAGTTTGACTTTTTATTTTTTATTTGTTTCAGCCCACTTAAATAATTTTTTGGAGCTTTACTTTGGAAAAAATTATATCATTCCAAGAGCTTTAATGGCTGTAGGTAACTTCCCCACTCAAAATTCAGTGTTAATCCAGTTGATCAGAATTCGCTGAAATCATGTAGATGCTGTTGCAGAAAGCTTTTTGAGCATGCTTCAATTATGTTTTCATGCTGTATTTTCTGAAAGATTTTTAGGCACTGCCTTTTAACATTTTTAACAGTGAGTATATGTGTCTATCATACATAGTTTAAAGACTGAAAGTGCTTTACACTCAACTCTTTACTAAACATGTTTGTTAGTTGCACTGAAGGCTAGGTGTAAGATGTCCAAATTATCCGTCCCATTACTATCTTGAATAAAGTGGCAATCCACTTCAATGTAATTTGTTTGCTCATAAAAGTTAGGATTGTTTACAATGAAAATTGTTGTTTGATTAAATAATACATCACACATTCATAAGGGTATTAAGAAGGTAAACTCTGTTAGAAACATCTAAGATGAACACCTTAATTTGGTCTTGCCTAGACTGCATGCCTTGTATTAGTTAGCCAAATCTTTAATTGGGTTTACATACATACAATACATACATACATACATACAGACAAACAGACAGATAGATACAACTATAGACAGCAAGAAGGGAAGAGTCAGCTTGGAAGTTGTGGATGGTGCTGGTGAAGGAAGAGGAAAGGACAGAAGGGGCTGAAGCCTCCTTTCCTAGCCAGGAGTGGAGTTGAGAAGGGCTGGAAGTGGTCTGGGATGGGCCAACGGATCTGGTGCAGGCAATGGCTAGTTTCTGGTGGTGGCAGGTGGCTGCATTGGGTTGGTGGCAGCTACGGCTCCACCCAATCCTCTGATACACGTGAGTGGTTAGAGAAAATGGGAGTAGATTATGCCAATGGCAAAAGATGTTCATGTGTAGGGTTCTAGATATATTACATAAATAGATATCCAATAATACAACCACATGATGTGAGGTAGTAAACTAGTAATACTTACATCAACATTACAGAAGTGTATCTTGCTAGAGAAAAGATGTGCATAGATTTGTCAAATGTTTATTTTCAATCTTAACGTCCTATATGTGATATCCATAATGTCTTTTTCTTTTGCTTGGTGGGTAACCTTTGTTTTTTGTTTATCATGTTCCTGTGTTTGTTGCCATCTATTATTACTTTTTTGAGGGATTGATAAATAAATGATATGTTTTCTGTTAGGTGTCCAGCTTGGTTATACAGTGGTTTTTGGTTGGTATGCTGCATTTCTCTTCATGAGGACAGGTTTGTAAAGATTTGTCTGTCTTATATGATTTCTCAAAGAACCTACCTGACCACTTTTCTTTTTTGATTAATGCAATCTAATTTTAAGAAGAAAGAGTTAACTTTGTGCTCGTCATATTGTTAACCAACCTCTCATCCTTTTTACTATATTTTCAAAAGGAATATGCCTTACACTTAACCATGGCAATGTTTATGGGAGTTGATAAATGCCATTGTATGCTTAAACAAAATATCCTTATATTTGACAAATAAAAATATTATTTAATTTGTTAAGGAATTTTATTGCTCACCTATCCTATTGTAAAATAAAAATTCGTTTTTGCTCAACTGCATCAAACTGTTATTATATTGACGAAATCATAAAAGATCATTGTGATTAAAAAAACACCAAATGCCACAGCTTACTTAGGCGTGCAAGCATACGGGCACTGTTGAAGATCCTTTAACGTTTCTATATTGGTGTCAAGTACTTTTCTGGATAATTAGGTTTACGCAAAATCTAAATGATTAATTTCGTGCAGGGAACTTCTTATCTCCCTTCGTAGCACATATAGTTTGTAACTTGATGGGCTTGCCAGTTTGGTCCTCTTCACAGTCAAAAGGTCAAGTCATTACTAGAATAAATTGCCTGATCAACATTTCATTTCGCTGGTGTAATATTAGTAAGTTTCTGATTTTATTATATAGATCACATGCCTCATGCAATGTCCAAAAATCCAAATCCAATGGATTGATGATCACCTTTAGGTTGGTTTTTGTCGCTGGATCTTCCTGTTTTTTCTCGAAAAAATAAAGATGCAAGGAATGCTCATTTTGGGTAAAAGAAAAATCAAGGGTAAAACTTGGGGGTTTCTTACAGCTTGTCTCATTCTTCTCATTTTAGATTTACTAATAACTTACAAGTTTGTCTTACAATTTTTTTGTCTATTGCTTTCTCTACTTTATTAGTGTCCTTCCAAGTAGGCTTTCAAAGCATTTTCGTAGAGAAAAGGTTTTTCATGTGTGCAGCAGTTCAACCGGGATTTGAGAGAATTTTGCATTGAGATTATATAAGCTTCTTGTGTTTATCATTGTTCAAATTGGCTTTATTAGAAGTACTACAAAATCTTACATAGACGGGCAATTTGCTTCTTTTCACTTATAGATTTCTGTGTTATTTTTAGAGTGTCTAACGCTGTAATCATATTTCAGTTGCAGTGGCAGTGGCATTTTTTGGTGGGGTACTTGGTTTCATCTCCTGTCTTTTTCCAGCAACGGATCCTAAACTCTACAATGACATAATTGACAATTGTAGTTGTTGGCTCGGTTATTGCAATTGGAGTTGAGTGGTACAATTTATTGCAATTGTTACCGAGTTTTGTGTTGCATATGTAACTCTATGTATTCAAGGAAATCAAATATCATCTGTATTTCGATCTTCACCTCTAAAAATGCTCTTGCTTGAACCGGCCTATAAGAGCATCTGCCCCAAACTATTTATGCCCTACGTACTCACAAAAAGGACCTACCTTGGTGTGGTGGTGTAGTAGTTTGCAACACTTATTGCTAATGAAAAGTAATTCCTTGGTTTCTGGGGTTTTCCTTCCTTTATCTTGAAGGTTAATTATTGGATCTTTTGATGTGATTGTCTTTAATTAAAAG
>JAMKPZ010003770.1:0-12928 GCA_024699675.1 Amphibolis antarctica | reverse complement strand
GCATGGATCGATGAGGGCGGGGGTGGCTCAAGGGTGGCACCATTTCCTGCAAGTGCGGCCGTGGTCGTACCATCCGCCGCAGCAGTAGGTGTGCTGCTTCTTGCACCAGTGCCTGCAGCTGCCGTCGTACCAGTACCCACCGCAGCACCACTTGTGTCCCATCATCTTCTTGTACTTCTCCTCCTCCACTTCATCTGCACATCATCCTTCTTATTATCAGCTAGCAGTTATATAATCCATATAATTAATTATATAACCAACAATTAATATATCTCTATCGATATACATCTATCTATCCCTCCACACGCCTGCCCATGTATAGATATATATATATATATTATGTGCGCTAGCTAGCTGTTACGTTGGACGGGGCAGTTAATTCATATACGCTCGCACGCATGGCTTGGTTGCTTTTCAAGGTACAGGAAGAAGACCAAGATGGATCTTACCGACCGACCGACAACAGCTATATATAGCTCACGTACGTACCGGGAGTGTTTTCCTCGACGGTCTCAGTCTCGGCGAGAACGGTGGAGGCCAGGAGCATCAGCGCCACCGCCAGGACGAGGAACGTCTTCACGGGCTTGGATGCCATATGTACGTACGTAGCAGCGGATCGAGAGGACGGTGTGTGTGTGTGTGTGTGGATGGATGCAGGAGCCTTGAAGAAGGAAGATGAGATGGGTTGGAGGACGGCCTCCTCTCTTCCTCTCTATTTATACCCATCATGCATCCACCCTCACTCAAGGAGGAGCTTTTAATAATAATAATAATAATAATAATAATAATAATAATTAGGTCATTTAATTTGGACAAGTAGGGTATATATCTCTCCTACAGGAAAACTCTTGATGACTTGCTGCAGGTTTGTTTCTTTCCCTTTTCGTTTTATTGCATTGGCATCCTATTTGACAGTTTTGTTTCTTTTAATTAATTTGCTACCATAATCTTTTACTTTTGGTAAGATTTTGGTCTAGCTAATCCTCTATCTTACCTTTTATTTTCTACTAGCTAGCCTCCGCCCCATAAATACATCAGGAATTTATTGTTAAAAAAAAAGGGTCGACATGCATATACAAGTACTGAACCATGTTAATGTTGTATTTAGCTAATAAGCTTTACACGTGGTCTCATCCTAAGTGTGCATTCTTCTTCTATAAGTACAACACATCCCTGCAGGTGAAGGCAGCAGGATTTTCTTCTGCCTCTAAACCCGTTCTATCTTCTTCACATAACCTTACAAACCACACCCCAAATATCGCTAAATTTTCAAAAGTTTGAAGATGTGTTAGGATAATTGAAAATACTTTCCGATTAGTTAATTAATTAATTAATTAATTAATTAAGCGGCTGACAAACGAAGCACGTAACCGATCTACTTTTCTACTTCCAAGTGGTCGACCGGGCAAGGAGAATTAGCAGCTGTACGTAGCTTTCGGTGAAATAATTAGACTTTCAATTAATGAACGTTATATAAAACTATTACATACGTTGACATCAATCCATTTCATCGGCACGCATTTTTCAACTCTTATCTACACAACCGATCTGGCAACCTTTGAATCGTTAGGCGTTTTTTGTACTCGTCTTTCGTAAAGTAGCAATATTCGTAGGTTTCTCTAGAAGCATATTTAGAAAAATTTTCTAAAGATGTGCTTGTATCTTTTATGAATACGTATACATTGAATAGTACGTAGAAATAACCGAAAAGAACAAGTTATCATGGTAATTATAAACATTTGATAAAATCTTCATTTCAATCGGACGAGACATGATATATTTACAGGGGGTTTGCATTTTTTAAAAAAGATAGAAAATAAAGTGAAATGTTAGAAAATAATAGATTAAAATTTTTACAATTTTTTATAATTTCTTGCTAATTCAAAAGTACAAATATCCCTATAATCTCAAAAGGTTAATTTAAGAATTCATCGGTTGTTGTTGATTTTTAACAATTAAATAGATTATACCGTACCCTTAGATTAACAGACTATATTACATTCTCGATAGGAACATTGGTTATACGTGTACCCGAAAAAAAAAAAAAGTAATTACACGAGTAATATTCATCTACGACAGATGAAATATGGACGACTGGGATGGGAATCGGATCCGATGGCGACAGCATTCCTAACCACGTACGTACCGGCAAAAGTCGGGCGACGACTACTCCTCAATCGGGTCCACCACAAGGATTGCGATCGAGCTGATCGGACGTTGCATTCGATCCGATAATTCAATAATCGATAATTTTAGCCACCTCCGCCAGCTCAGGATCCGGTAAATCCCGCTGCGGGTTTACGATTATATTTGTTCTTATATTTTATTATTATATAATTATATTTTTTATTATAATATTTTATAATACATGTATCAAATAATTTTTATTATTATAAAATTAAATTATTATTATTATTATTTATTATAAATCCTAAAATTTATTTTACCTTATAAAAATACTCAAAACAAAACTCACCTCCGCACGTGTCCGTCTGTGTCGGCATGCCGATGCGTTTGCGAACTCGTACGTGGAAGATCGACATCAAACGTGGAAAATCGTGCACGGGAATACGACGTACGACCGCTAGTTTCGTTTCGTCGTTTGCGTGCGTGCGGGTCTCCGTCGGAAAACAGAAGGGGCAGAAACCAGGGGCTGCTCTGGGACGGTGGGTTCAAGGCATGTGTACACGGTACACGTTGCGTTCTGAGAGAGTGCCGGTGAAACGTACCAATCTGCAAACTTAATTTTAAAATAACATTAAAATCTGATTTGGGTATATCATTTCTAATATAAAAATCATTATTATTTTTCGACAAGTAATTTTTAAATTCTGTTAGAAAGGTACAATTGTAAATCCATAAAAGACCAAAAAACAAAAAGTTAAAAGTTAGAATTACAGATACAAGTAATTAAAAGATTCCAACAGAGGAGTAAAAGCAACAAAAAAAAAACAACTTTAGAACATGCTTTTCAACATAGGCTAGTCTGCTCAGCAGTAGTTGGTTGGGTTAATTGAGGCAAGGTCCTAAGCCACGATTGTAGAGTTGGAAGTTAAGGGTGGAGGAGAGTTCATAGGAAGATCTTTTAGATTTATTAGACAAGAGACTTCAGTTAGTATATCCGTCACTTATGGCAAGAGATTATCCAAAAAGTAATAAGAGAAAAAGTGTGAGACGATATTGAGTTGATATCTCAAGGTAATTTTATGAAAATTAAATTATCGTGAGTCAATTGGACTAACCAAAGAAAAACAAATAATAATCAATGGATAAATGATAAATAATCATTTAAGTTAAAAAAATTGGAAGGATTTAGAAGAATCAATTGAAGGTTGCAAGACGGAATTTCACGTAGATTAGAGGCAAAATGGTTCCAAAAGTAATTTGCAAAAATACAGTGAAATAAGGTGTTAAGTGGTTTTCATGTACAGAGGGTCTGTTTGATAAAAAAAGATTCATTAATTTTTTTATTATACAGTATTAAATCTCTACAGTAATTTATTGAACTTAAAAAAATTCTTACAGTACACTTCACAAAAGATCCATAATAAAAAAATATACTTATCTTTTATAATAATTATAACTAAAAAATCACTCTACAGTTTGTTTGTTTGTTTATTTTTTTTAATTTTACGAAATACATCCAGAATGTACAGATGGTGAATTAATTCTTGTTAGTTTCTTTTAGTTAGAATAGTCTTGGTAAGAATTTTATCGTGTGTGACTAATATTGAGGCGAAGTATCTAATTATGGAAATTATAAATGGACGTACGTGTGTATATGCACTTGGAAGGTTGAAATACAATGCTCATCGTTACCGTTACCTTAATTTTCTTAACTATTTAACTGGCCACTACGCGCATATCAATAAATTTTACGATATATTATTTGATCCTTAAATTAACAGCCCATATGGTTACGTGCTTGTAATTAAGATCCCGAGTTCGCGCTGGTTACACTCACGTCTAAAAATTAATCGACGCATTTTATTTATTCAATGGAACGCATGGTAAATGCATATGTGCTCTCACATGCATGCATCACATACAATTATTTACATTTCGTTTGAGAAAAATTTTATAAATAAAATTGAAACGGTATGATAATTAAAATGATAAAAAAATTTACGGAAAATTTCAACAGATAGTTAAAAATTTCAACGGTTCATCAAAGAGGCCTATGGTTGTAATTAAGCGTCAACATTCATATTATTCCTTATCTGTAATTTACTCAAAAATGCCGGTAATTGTAAAATCGCTATCGTTACTATTTAAAAAACATGGCATGATCTTTGCAACTTTCCGTTAATTTAAGCATGTTTGAAGACAAACAATTAACAATCTTCAGGCAATAAATGTTACAGCTGGGGTAACACGTGATGTGAACAACATTGACATTAACTTTCGAAGCTATAAAATAATCTTGTTTTGAAAAGAATCATGTAAAAGTAAAACATGTACGCCGGCCTGGGAGTATGCGTCGAACTAGAAATTGATTACGTGTTCCAGTTGCTAGCTAGCTGCCTAGGCCCTAATTAAATAATTGAAAGTCGCTTAATTTTCTTCGGACAGATCTTCAAACTTTTGAAAAATGAGCTTTCGCGTTAGGTGAAGTGGGCGTAGCTATGCCTGCCAACGGTTCAGCGTACCACGCGTCTTTTTATCTCATTTTCTTAATTACTCGGTGAAATAATGAATTCGATTTTAACGAAAATAATTAACGTAATACAAGTGAACTTTATCATGTTAAATGATAATTCTACGTCAAATATCTTATCGATATATAACATTATTTTTAACATGATAACAAAGCATTATATCATGAACCTAACTTAGCATGAACAAGAGAGAGTGTTAGTTACACATTTGATATTTTATCAATAAAGATTAAACTTATAATATAGTAAAAAAAATTTCAACTACTTAATTAAATTTTGTTAATATATAAAATTACTTTCAACATATTATCACCGTAAACACCCATTCGTAGATTCAGCTCCACCTTGAGTGAGGGTGGATGATGGGTATAAATAGCGAGGAAGAGGAGGCGTTCAACCCATCCCATCTTCCTTCTTCAAGCTACACACACCGTCCTCTCTGCTGGTACGTACGTACATATGGCATCCAAGGCCGTGAAGACGTTCCTCGTCCTGGCGGTGGCGCTGATGCTCCTGGCCTCCACCGTTCTCGTCGAGACCGAGACCGTCGAGGAAAACACTCCCGGTACGTACGTGAGCTATATATAGCTGTTGTCGGTCGGTCGGTCGGTCGGTAAGATCCATCTTGGTCTTCTTCCTGTACCTTGAAAAGCAACCAAGCCATGCGTGCGAGCGTATATGAATTAACTGCCCCGTCCAACGTAACAGCTAGCTAGCGCACATAATATATATATATATATCTATACATGGGCAGGCGTGTGGAGGGATAGATAGATGTATATCGATAGAGATATATTAATTGTTGGTTATATAATTAATTATATGGATTATATAACTGCTAGCTGATAATAAGAAGGATGATGTGCAGATGAAGTGGAGGAGGAGAAGTACAAGAAGATGATGGGACACAAGTGGTGCTGCGGTGGGTACTGGTACGACGGCAGCTGCAGGCACTGGTGCAAGAAGCAGCACACCTACTGCTGCGGCGGATGGTACGACCACGGCCGCACTTGCAGGAAATGGTGCCACCCTTGAGCCACCCCCGCCCTCATCGATCCATGCATGCGCGCATATCCTTCGAACCTGCGTAATAATCTCTACAATATATGTACGTTGGCCAGCTAGCTTGATGATCGTATCCTTAATCGATCAGTATATATGCATATGAATGTACCTTATAATTAAATAAGTTGCATGCATGCATGTGTGTGTGTGCGACATGGTTTAATTAATAAGATCGAGCTTCGCCTTCTTCGATCACTTGCGTTACTACGTATATATATATATATATATATGCGTCGATCCTGTAACTTACGTGCCTTTCCCTTCTCAATTCAAACTCAATGCGATCGATGCTGGTGGTACGGTGCATACAGATATATATGTATATGTGTGTGTTTGTCTGAATTAATTAAGCTGCGGTGGTTACACTAGCTAATTAAAACCGGTCTTGCCGATTAATTTCCATGATGAAGCTCTTTATTACGCACTAGTTAAATATTAATCATAATAACATCGTTGAATGGAGCTAGCGTGCTCGCAAAAATGGATCGTCGCTAGCCGCTACCAATTAATTAATGATTTCCATATATAGCTTATTTATATATTTAGGTACTTCCGGCACAAGCGTTAATTTCAACAACGTACGTCATCGGAAATTATTAATTTATATCGTAATTTCTGTTTTCTGGTTTGATGTTAATTATTTTGTTTGGCTTTTTTTCATTTGTAATTTTCGACGACGTCGTATTAAATACAAAGAGTACGTACAAAGCACTTTTGCATTAATAAATTTATCCTTACAAAGGCGTTCAGTAATTAATTAATTAGACCTCTTCAATTACTTTGCTTCTTGAAAGGTATAATATCCCCTTTCAAGTTAAACAATATGGTTTCTGTAGCAGCTCGTCCATCTGCATTAAAATTAATAATAATAATGGTGGAAATTATCAATAATCACTTTTTTTATTATCTTCCTGTAACCGTGCGTCTTCCTTTTGTACTTGGGGTGTGTGTCTATGGATAGAAGCGGCCCACATGTGGTTGGGCCGGTCCGGTCCATTGTAATGCAAACCACATCCTTAAATTTAAATCCTAAATGTATTCATTTATTTATTTTTATTATTATTAAATAGAACATCCGAGAACTAGACTGGAGCCTCGTTTTCTTTAAGATTAAAGGGGATTAATTAAAATATAGAGCATCGAATGTAAAATTATAAGTAACCTAAAAGTCTTACAGAGTATTATTAAGGAGCAATAATAGACATGACGAACAAGAAGAGCAAAGAGAAATAGAAGAAGTTCAAAAATTATTAATAGATGCCGTAAGGGTTTGTTCATGAGTAATTTTTTTTAATTTTTAAAATTATTATTATTATTATATAAATTTTAACGTATAATTTTTTATCACTTAAATTACATACCAAACATTTGCACAGGTTTGAAAAGGATGGAAGGTAAAAAATAAATAAAGGCTACTCTGAACGATGCCCTCCACCTGATTTTACTTCGTTCAAGGGCACATCTCACCCTTAGAGCTCCCAACATGACAAGAACTTAAGTTGGCATGCCAATGCATGGGAAAGTTACAGGATGCGTGTGTCGGGCCCTGTCCCTCAAACAATACCAATCTTATAAGATTAGGACCCAGGGGATGCTCCGCGGATCAGTACTATATATGTATACCCTAACATCATCTGGCAGGAAAAGGGACTCTGCAACACCCACAAATGGCTGCTTCGTTTCATATGCTCTAAGACCGTAGAGAGAACGAGGGGTGGGCGTGATTTCTCTGCCTTCCCCATCGATCCTTTCATGCCAGGTACCAACTTCCTAGATTTGATTTTTCATTCTTTCATTCTTTCTTTCTTGGGACAGCAGAGACCCAAAGGCTTTCTCGTTATGTTGCTGCCTTATTTAATTGGTACATGTAATGAAAAGCATGGTGTTTATGCTCAATTCAATTGCAGTAATTCAATTAATTAAAAATAATAATACTTGTGATATTCATTAAAATTCGAATCTTGGTTTGTATATAAAAACTATCATTACTAAAAAAACTGGTCTGATCATGGAATGGATATTTCAAGAACAGCTCAAAATGGTATGCTACAGAAAATGATAATCAAATAAAAATTATGAAGGTCGTTTGTTGGTCGACATACAAAAGCAAGCCATATATGTTAAATGGCAGCCAGCCAGTTTTTTCTTTTTTTTGTTTCTTGTTGCCTTTCCTCCATTGTTTCCATGATTAATCGATCACATGCCATGTTGTAGAAACAGCAAAATGTATTATGAAGAAAGACGTGTACTGCATTTCTATGGATCTCCTGGGTAGAAGTCTCTTAGGGTTTGAAATGTTAAAACAATTAAACAAAATCACACAGGTCAAAACCTGATGAAGTCATTTTATTTGCTTGGACCGTGACAAACATGCTCTGGTTGAAAGAATTAGAACCTGCAAACTTCATTGATTAATAAGTGAGCAACGACTAGATTGAGGGCACATTCCTTCCAGATTTTGTCAGATGCATTCATCTGCTTTAGCTCCCGGAGAACCAAATACGGTCAGATTATTGGTTTTAGACTATGGTCCGAACCATTCATCTCATACTGTCAGCTCTTCTTCTCGCATCTGCTTTTTCTTTTTTCTTTTCAATTTGGTTCCATCCATCTGCATCTTTCCAATGTCCTCCATAGCAGATGGATCATACACAGGGAGGTAGCGTAGAAGAAGCGTGCAGCTCTTCCGAATCCAGGTGGACAGATTACTTGCTTTCCTCAGAAAATACAACAGATGATGATGATATGGTAGATTATATTAATGGTGATGGCCACCGGGGCAATGATAAACAAAGCAATTGCAAAGGCTCTGATAGCGACGACTCATCGGCTTCAGATGCGTCAAGCAGACCGGGCCATCTAATAAGGCGCCCAGAAAAGAGCAGCAAGACTTCAAGATATGTCAAGGCTGAGGAAAAAATGGAAGGAGAGCAAAAATCTGGGTTTAATTGTCAGGGAAGTAGAGATTCCTCCGTTGGCTCTTCCAAGACAAACTTTCAGAGAGTCGAAAAGGAGAAAGCTGTCGACAAGAAAGCTGCTTCTGACTGGGAAGGTGGCAGTACTGCTGCATTCTATGAACTATGAACCAAAGCAACATCAGGTACTCATGTGTTTGTTGATATAAGCCGCACATAAAAAGATAGAACCATGAAACAAAGTGAGATGTTTTCTTGCAAAGCATTTTCCTATGGCTTTGCATCAGTGCTGATCGCTGGTGATGCCTTTTCCATCTTGGATGTGTAAATTTGTTGTTCTATCCACACCTATTAATTTCTTACTCCATCTTGGAAGTTGTAAGTGTCAATTTCTCTCTGAGAAGTGTCTTGCTCCATCTTACTAGTGATCTCAGAAGTATCACCACTGTGCTATGGTTCTGCCTATTATTCTCGAGTTCGGTGAGTATGTTAGCTGTAGGTTAAAAAGTCCTATGCGACCATGAAGCTTCCTGCTTACATCAGAATCAACCACATGACACAAGTTCAAAAATTCAAACACAAACTTCCATATATTAAAACAAATGATGCAACAAAGCAAAATTGCAGTTGGAAGGGGACATTAGGGAGGCAGGAGACATGAATGACAGCTAACATCACAAATAACATTGCTTGAAGCTGAAACAAGAACAATATTCCGTGTTACTTGATTAGAGTATATCGTCAAATCATACAATAAGACAATGCAAAAAAGTTTAGGTTATGCAAAAAGATATGTTGAACAATTGTTTCTTGTTCCCAAAATAGTCCCATATCATTTAAACGAAGACTGAACCTAAATTTATATATGTTAATTTCCTTTACTCTTCACCTATCAGTTTTGAGTTATAATTTTACATTATATTAAAGTAGGTTTATACACATTCACGTGTAAACATTTATAAACATGTAAATAAATTACAAATAAGAGAGTGTAAGAAATAATCTCACATTGTTTAAGTAGAAACTAAACCTAGATTTATATATGTTGAATCTTTCTACTCTTCACCAATTGGTTTTAAGTTAAAATTTTATACCTAAGTAGGTGGGATGATTTATTCTTGAAAATGAAGTGTAAAAGAAAAAATATCAAGTGAAATTGGGAACTACTAAGATAAATTTACACAAGTAAATGAACGGCTGAGCTGAAAACTATATATTTTAAACTTGCTATTTGGATTGGAAAGCCCTACAGATTTTGCGTTTTCCTATTCCTTGGCATGTTATAGTAAAATAAGGAAAGTACACCAAATATTTTTGTGACAACTCACCAACTTGTTGACCATATGAGATTGAGGACAGGCCCTCGATGGCTAAAGCAAAAAGATTAAAACAGCAATTATTCCATGGGTATGGCCCTTAAGGAATTAATCAAAATGAAGTTTTGGACATTGGCTGAATCACCGTACCAAGTACAACAGTCAAAATACAGAATCAAAGAGTACAAATCACTGCAAACATGAAGATCATGGGAATGACCAATTGGGCACCCCAAGTAAACTGGTCTCACGGAACTGAAGTTTCCATCACATTTATTCCTCTATATGGATAATGCTATTACTAAACACTCACCACCACGTAGTACTTACTTCTTCGACTGCTGGGCAAGTTTGAACCATTCGGTATGGAAGGACCCAGGCACGTCAACCCTCTCAAACGTGTGCGCTCCAAAGTAGTCCCTCTGAGCCTGTATCAAGTTTGCAGGGAGTCTTTCCCTCCTGTAGCTGTCAAAATACGCCAAACTACTGGACATCCCAGGCGTGCTAACACCAGAGTTGATGGCAAGACAGACGATTCTGCGCCAAGCAGCCTGGCGTTCTGTAATCTCCCAGGCAAACTCTGGGTCAACAAGAAGATTCGACAATTCTGGGTTACGATCATATGCTTTCTTGATTCTATCCAAGAAAATAGCACGAATTATGCAACCACCCTTCCAGATCCTGGCAAGTTCACCCAATTTGAGATTCCACCCCTTAGCAACGCTCTTGGCTCTAATCAGATTCATCCCCTGAGCATAGCTGCAGATTTTTGAAGCATAAAGGGCTTGCCTCACGTCATCGATCAATTTCTTCTTGTCAATTGCTTCCTTGCTTGGGATATCAACAAAACCATCTTTCTTAAAAACCTTGGCAGCCTGAACCCTTTCATCCTTCAATCCACTGAGAAACCTTGAATCCAGGGATGCTGCAATAGTAGGAGCAGCTACTGACAAGTCAGCTGCTTGTTGGACAGTCCATTTTCCTGTACCCTTCATCCCAGTCTTATCCAGAACCTGATCCACCAAATCACCATTAGTCTTATCATCCTTAATTCCAAAAATATCTGCAGTGATCTCAATCAAGAAACTGAGTAGTTCTCCCTTATTCCACTCTGAGAAAACCTGATGCAACTCTTCATTTGAAAGTTTCCCAACAGATTTTAGCACATCATATGCTTCAGCAATCAGCTGCATGTCACCATACTCAATTCCATTGTGAACCATCTTCACAAAGTTACCTGATCCACCTTCACCTATATATGTAACACAAGGACCACTGTCGGGAACTTGAGCAGCCACTTTGAGAAGGATATCTTCTATGTTCTTGTAAGCGTTGAAGGACCCACCAGGCATCAATGAAGGTCCATGACGTGCACCTTCTTCTCCACCTGAAACTCCCATTCCAAGATAGAGAAGGCCGTGCTCAGCCATGGCCTTTCCTCTCCTCTCTGTGTTCTCATACCACTCATTTCCTCCATCGATTATGCAATCTCCTTTCTCAAGGTGAACCGACAGTGTCTCGATTGTTTGGTCAACAGGAGCACCTGCCTTCACAAGCATGATGATCACACGAGGCTTCTGGATGGAGAGGACAAATGACTTGGGATCATGGAACCCATACAAGGGAAGACTCCCTTCAACTTTGGCACGCTCAACAGTCTCATCAACCTTCGAGGTGGTCCGGTTGTAGACAGAAATGGGGAACCCTTTCTCGGCAATGTTAAGAGCTAGGTTTTGTCCCATGACAGCCAGGCCAGCAAGACCAATTCTGGTGAGAGTCGCCATTGTTCCTCCTGAAACAACAGATTCATAGATTATAAATTAAGCAGGCAATGTAATCATTGTGATGGACGAATTCTCCTCCGACCACATACAAAATAAGACATAAATATGTCCAAGCAAACTATATAAGCATAACTAAACCTTAGTAGATGAGCTGATCAGAACTGTTGTACAATTTCATGCTTCTTGATAACATTTTCTTACCAATTTCATAAAAAAAAACTATATAAACATATCACCCAACAAATTCACAAAAAGGTTCACCACAGGAACACTTGCTGTTCTATAAATTTTATGATAGTGCATTGAAACAGACTCAGAAGGTAAAAATGAAATCTTACGCCGAATACCTACATATTGACAATGTCATGATTTTTTGTCATAATACCATCATGAAATTAAGCTCCTAGTGAAAATCTACCAACCTTAGAAGCTGGCCTACATCTTTTTAAAAAGGAAAGACAAAAGCTGCATCAATAGTGTAACCTAGAAATGAGAAGAGAGATACTCCCTACACCTTTTTTGGGACTCCACTACAATTAGATGAAACAAGAAGAAAAATGAAGTCATTATGTAGTCTAATTTTAAAGACAAACTAAGAAAAAAACCTAAATACAAGTGGAAGTGAAGTACTAACCACTAAATGTGTGAGGATGTGATCCGGTGAATCATAAATCTAGTCAAACAACCCACACATCTGATTTACTCGACCTTTAAGGTTATCTCAATTACATGACGGAGTCCTAAGCATCTAAAGGTGTGTTTGCTAAATAGGTGCAAAGTGTGTGGATCTAAGTGTAAAAGTGGAGGTAAAAAGAATGGGTCCATGTTGCCCATATGGCAGGAGGAAATGAAAAGATAAGAAGAAAACTTAAGTAGGTTAGAGGAGATGGAATAAGTGTGTCATGTTTTCTCGTTTCATGCGTGTTTGTAATGTGAAATACTCTAATAATGCATGCAAATGCAATGTTATTATATATGATCGAGTTATTTTGGATTTTAATTAGTTTAATTAACTGCCCAAGACATTTATTATTATCAATTATTCTTCTTAATGATTTAATTTTAGTTATCACTAGATTACTAACCTTAAGTGAGAAAAGAGAAGAGGATTGGGAAGAAAAGGAATAAGGGATAGATAGGGTGTATGCATGTCATCCTACACTAGATGTGAAGAGGTCATTTTTCTCTTT